>QJNY01000050.1:0-83476 GCA_004155945.1 Monosporascus sp. mg162 | reverse complement strand
GGCCCCCCCCCCCCCCCGGGAAGATGCCTCATCACGAAATGTCTGTGGATATCCGCCGCTTCCTTTTTGAACACGATTTTACAGCTAGACGCTCTGGAATAGGTCAAGAGTACCCGTGGTTCATCATGGACAGCAGTTTGTGCGATGTTCTTGAGCATATTCAGGGGATACAGCTTCATAGTGCACACCTTCTGTGACCAGTCTATTACAAGCAGGTATAACTACAATTCGACCCCGCTGACTTGCGGTTCGTATATCCAAGCTAACACCAGCCCCGCGGCGCCAGAGCCATGTGTTTCCCCTTGCCGTTGAAATCCGCCGACTGCGACTGCGCAACCCTCTCGGCCGCGGCGTCGCGGACCCTCTGCCTCCACATGGGCGTGAGCCTGGCGTCGTAGCGCGACCACAGGCGGGGCAGGAACCGCACGTCCTGGACGCAGTAGAGGCGGATGTCCTCGGAAAGGGGCCGCTCGTCGAACACGCGGTAGCTGCCGCCGCGCTCGGGGGCGAAGAGCCGGAGGCCCTTCTCCTTGGCCGCCTTCCAGGCGAGCCGCTCCGCCGCCGTGAGGGGGGCGTCCCTCTCGATGCACTTCGAGAGCCCGCTGACGAACCTCCTGCCGGCGAACGTCCGCGTCGCGAGCTCCATGAGCTGCAGGTCCTGGACCCCGGACAGGTCGATCCCGTAATGCCCGTACAGGGCGTCCGAGTCGTTCCGCACGTCGAAGAACACCTTCGGGATCGAGGCGGACTCCAGGATCTGCTTCAGCGTGCGGCCTCCGGCGCCGCGGACGGAGAAGGCCCGGGCCCCGAGCGCGCAGATATCGACCAGGTAGGTGTGATCCCGAGGCGAGGCGTAGATTTGGAGCAGAGATATGGATCCGTGCCTGGAGAGAGACTCTCCCTCGAGGTCAACGTAGAGCGATGGCGGGTTTGACGGAAGACCCTGGAGGGCATCAATCATGGTGGAAAGAGCCTCACAGGTGTCGACGAGGTCTGAACTCGGGACCGAAAACATCTCCGTCTTGTCTCGTAGCCGGGAGTAGGCTTAGAGGGTGATAAGGGAAATCTAAATAGATAAGGAGAGCGGACCATTCGTTGCTGGGTTCCTGGCGGAGACGGCTCTGGCCACTTGCCTCGATGGGGGAACTCGTAGGCAGTGGTCGATAGGATTAAATATATACTACACACCAAGCTTGTCGTACCTCAAAATATCCCGTCATTTTCACGGCCGCCGTGCCTGTGTAGCGCTATGTCAGGGAATGAGGAGGCCGCCTGCTAGCCGCAGGTATGTTGTGTATCGAACCACGAAATAGGGGCTGTGGTCGACCCGAATCCTCACACCAGCTGAGGGCGGCAAGAGGCCTACCAGCTGTGAGATGGGCTGCAAACGGACATAATATCCATCCTAAGCCGATTACGTACATAAATTCGGTTTTCTGTTGGTTGTAATTCATGTCTGTTGGTTGTACTTCGCTTCTGTTAGCTGTAATTCGTTTCGGTGAGTCTGGCTGTATATTACCGTTCCGTCTCATTCCCAGGACACGTCAACAGTGCTACTCAAGCAGACGAGGACTTCGTGAGCATCTGCCCTAGTCCGAGCTTCAAACTTTACAGTATAACTTTAGCGGCTCTGTAGTTGATTCATAATATAGAGTTGCAGTAACCGTCAATGCCCAAGGCGCAGGGATAACTCAGTGTCTAATGAATCGTGAAGGTGTCGGATATGTCACCATACCACAGGACGGAGGCATTGCCTACGACCAGGATAAGCCCAGGCTCCAGGTACAAGCCTCTCTCACGGAAGGCTGAACTCGGACAAGGGGCTTCTTTCCTGATAGAGACACACCCTTCCCTCATGATATTCGTAAAGAAACTGAGTTCACCTTCACGGGTTTGTATGCCGAGTTTGCTGGGCTCCTCCACTACAAACTGTCGAGAGATACAATGTCCGGTATCTATGCCCTCGTTCTCAGCGGGTGCGTTTGCTCCATTCCTAACCATTAGTACACCCACTCTTTTTAGCATAAGGCAAACGGTGAATTGAAGAGCGGCTCGGCCGCGCACGGTAATGTACGACTTCAGTCTGATGGGTGCTACACGAACTTCTACCTGCGAATGGGAATAATCCTAGCACCGTAAAGAACAGGCTTGTCCACGGGAACAAGATGTGACACGAATACCGTGGAAGGCCCGGAACCTTCTCATCCTTCTAGTTCTCGACGGGTGTCCTGCAAAGCCAATATGTATTCCGTATGAACAACGTAGTAGTAGGAGCTCTGTACTTACGTCGTCGTCAACCATTAACACAGGGATAGCGGATGCTTATCTCAGCTCGACCCACAAGAGAAACCAGAAGACGAAATCTTTGATTCGTATCTTGACACCGCAACTAGAACGGGATGGATAATTAAAAACAGAGCGGGTTCTAGCTTCCAGGGCCAAAAACACGCATTTCGAAATGTCGACTCACCTCCCTAGGTGCTTAATTATAAGAATCCAAAGTAACAAACAGTAGTGTCATAGGTCGTAGAGTTCTCACCTCTCGGTGATTACCGATGAGTTCCTACAGTGGCCTAGCTGGTAGGAGCAGACGGTACAACTGATACTGCATAATGTTGCAAGTGGACTGCCTTGACCCATTCATTTAACTACGTCTTGATTAACTACGGCTGGCTCCGGGCCGCAATTACCATACAAAGGTGGAGGATGCGCTAACACAAGTACCTTACGCCTTCTCCATCCTCTTGGCCACGGTGGACCAGTTGATGACGTTCCAGATTGCGCTGAAATACTCGGCCTTGCGGTTCTGGTACTGCAGGTAGTAGGCGTGCTCCCAGGCGTCGATGCCGAGTAGCGGGGCCAGGTTGCCGACGACGGGGTCCTGGTTGGCGCGCGTGACGACCTGCAGGGTGCCCGCCGTCTTGTCCTTGACGAGCCAGGCCCAGCCGCTGCCCTGGATGCCGGCCAGGGTCGTGTTCATCTGCTTCTTGAAGGTGTCGAAGGAGCCGAAGTCCTTCTCGATGGCGGACTACGTTTAGGGATAGCCGTGTTAGCATGGCGATCCATTGCCGACAGCACCCGTCCCCGCAATTGATGTAAGGGGCTTACCTTCAGAGAGCCCTCGGGCTCACCGCCGCCGCCCTTGCTGCTCGGGGCCAGGTTCTCCCAGAACAGAGTGTGGTTAATGTGGCCGCCGCCGTTGAAGTTGAGGGCAGGGGCGAGGGCGGCGGCGGCCATCTCCCTGTTCTGCTGCTTGGCCTCGGAGATCTGCTCCAGCGCCTGGTTCAGGTTGTTGACATAGGTCTGGTGGTGGCCCTTGTGGTGGATCTCCATGATCTTGCCGGAGATATGGGGCTCCAGCTCGCCGTAGTCGTCTGGTCGCCGAAGACAGGCATGTCAGCCAATTGATTCCGCGGAGGCGATCATAGTAGTCCAGTAGTAGGAGGAGCTGAACCCCGTGGGTGAGCGGAGGGGGACTCACATGAGAGGTCGGGCAATGTGGCCTTGCCCCGGGTGAACGCAGTGCCGGCCAGAGGAGCGACACGGGACTTGATGGAGCCGGCTCGCAGAGCTGCTCGGACGGAAGGAGCTGCGCGGAAGAGGGAGGTAGCCATTGTAGTAATCTCGTCCAGTCTCACTCCTGCCCTATGTTATTTAATTAATCAGAATAACTTCGGGTGCAGCTTGTGAAAACGTTCCGGTGAGAATTGGGATTTTTTGGGAGGATTAAGCAAGCTATTTGCAAGCAATTGAGGAGTTGACTGCTGCGAGAAGTGCTATACAGAGAGTCCTGTAAAAACGTTGGTTATCGTTACATATGATGTCAATTGGAGCTCTCAGTTTTACGTATTAATTACTAACGGCTCCAACAAGCTCTGTTTCTCTCGGTTTCTCTCAGACCTTTACCCTGCAACCACCGAGCTTGGGGATTGGACATATCTCCGGGAACTACGGGATTACAGAACGATCTAACTACTGCTAAGACGGCGCACTTCGTAGCTAGATGAGACCTGTATCAGATCAGAATTCCGTCATAATACGAGCCTTATCGAGGTAAAAAAAGAGAGGGGGTGGGGCACTACCCTCTAATCCTATCACGGTTAGTCTCTGTGATGCACATCCCTTATATCGTGTACTTGTACTTGTACCGGGTATTTTAATGTGATATCTGGAGTCGCGTTGACTGCGCGTCTAGTTCGTAGGGAGAGAGAGCATTCCATCTTTCGCGTGCCTCTCAACCCCGCCAAGTATAGATGATATCTAATCCCACTCACGGTCAAAGATAACCGAGATGCGGGAAGCATGTCATACTACGACCTAGACGCTATCCTCACGGACTCTGAGGTAAGCCAATTGTTCGAGTCTCATTGTATTTCTAGCTGACTCGAATCCACAGAAAGTCCCATGTAAATTTGAGCTCGACGTCCCCGAGCTCGGCTATCTCGATAATAACCCATCCCAACCGCTGAAGGCAGGGGCGTCTATCAACTTACCGCTATGGCTCGCCGAACTCCTAGCTCTCGCCAACCGGTCAGGGGGCAACACCCAAGAGGACGCGAAGTCCTTCGTCACTCTCAACCTTCCGCCGGCGCTGTCCAACGAAGTCATGTCCGCCCTGAAGGCCGATCCCCGCGCCGTGCCCCTCCGTGACCAGTCGCACAACTTCTACGGCTTGGGGACGCGGATGCTGGACCTCTTCGAAGAGAGGGAGATATGTGCCATTCTCAGGAAGACGTTCGTCACGCGCGCCGCCGACATTGCGCTCCATGCGCGTAAGGCCGGTGCGACCGAGGACATGGGTGTCGGCGCCGGAGAGGAGTTCCTTAGAGGACTGGACGAATGGGAGAGGAAGCTCTTTAGGAAAGCGCACGAGAGTACCAAGAGCACCAAGGAGTGGATGGAAAATGTGAAGAGGTAACTGCGGGATTCTCGACTAAAAAAATTCAACTATAGCTTATCTCGGGCGTTCGGTGCCCTTCAGCGGTCCAACAGTAAAGGCCCCGGCAATATTTCCCACGACATGACGAATGGTATGGGAATTACCATAACAACCGCTATAAAAATCTCGCCTCGGTCAGTTCACTACACATGCGGTCCCGTTTATCCCCGACTGGTTGGAGGATAAGGTTTCAGAGATATTGCGTATCTACAGTACAAGAGTGCAAATTGAGGGAGGCACTTGGAGTTTAGGAAAGGCGAAAGTTAAGCCAAAGCCAAGTAGCGCAGAGCATCGGACGGCCCCTATGAATTGTGTCAACGGAATCAGAGAAACACCAGCAGCATGTAGCAGGAATGTTTCACATGGATCAATCATATAAAAGAACCACAACTTAGAGTAATGTTGACTCGTTATACGTAAGAAGGCCCTCGTAAGTGAATAAGGGCAGATACAGTATTATGCAGCTGGTAAGTACGATATGCACACTGTATGTCGACACACTTCAACGGGGCGGGTGTTTAAAAACGAACGATAAGAGCTCTGCCATTTTCTCAGATATGTGGGGCCGCGCTCTGTGGGGCGGATTGACGTTACGGCTCAGGCAACAAAATACCAACGGCAAACCATCACAATTTCAGACCTTCTCAATCTCCCGGTAATTACTGAATGGCGAAACTTTTGAAGAGTTAAAGCGAAAGATCTCGGGGACGCGAATATGTCTTTCGATCCATCCCACATCTCCAAGGCCGATGCCGAAGCGTATTCGTCCTCGGACGATGACCAGAACGACCAAGACGAAATCCTGCGCACGTCTGTCGATCCGCGAGAAGATGAATTCCTAGATTACAATCCTCGCAAACGCCGGAAGACTGGTCGGGACGCCAAGGAAAGCGCTGCCCTGGGCATATTCGGCTCCGATAGTGAGGATGACGGGCCCGCCAGGAGGTGGAAGAGCAAGCAAAACCTACGACACAAGAATGTGACTTTTGTCTCCGGGGGGCGAAAGCAGCGAGGGAGCGATACGGATGGGGATGGGGATGGGGACGAAGATGAAGACGAAGACGACGATGACGACGCGTATGGTAGTCGCCCTGGACTGGGCGCAAAAGTCGCCCCTAAACAGGAAGAGGACGATGAGGCTGACGAGGACGAGGATGAAGAGATGGCCGGTGTCGGATTAGGATTTCGACCGGCGACACAAGGACTCGGTTGGGCGCCTCCCGTCCAGTCGCAGGGCTTTCGAGCGACGAGCACACCCAGTAAGCCGCCTCGCACGAAAGCGAAATACGATGGAAGTACACCGTTAGGCAGAGGTTTCGTCCCTTCGTCCGCGAACGAGCCGGTGTTGAGAGAAGACCTCAAAGATGCCCCTACGCCAGCACCGCAAACACCTAAGCCGAGTGCCTTCGGGGGGGGTGGAGGAAAGGGGAAGTCCTTTGCCGCGAAAATGATGGCCAAGATGGGTTACGTTGAAGGTCAGGGTCTGGGTGCGAATAACCAAGGTCGCGCCACATCCATCCAAGCTATGTTGAGGCCCCAAGGTAATCTTGGCCTCGGTGCCGTCAAGGAGAAATCGGAACACGAACGCAAGGAGGAAAAGCGACAGGCACGTCTGCGAGGCGAGGAGGTCAGTGACTCGGAGGAAGAAAAGAAGAGGAAGAAACGGGAGAAGAAACGTCAAGGCCTGGACAGTGGAACCGGCAGCGGCGCGAGTACACCTCGAAGACCCAAGACCAAATATCTTACTGTGAACGACATTCGGAAAGCCGCCCCTGGGCTGCACATACCGGATGCCTTTGCGCCCATTTTGGATCTTACTGGGCGGGATCAGAAGCTGCTTACATCCTCCTCGGGCCTCCTGACTCCTACCGCCGGCACCGATGCCGTCAAGCAGAGCGAAGCAGGCAAGCTAGCGCGACGAGCTCAAGGGGACCTGGGCGCCTTCGTCGAGGAATGGAAGAATCTCCAGGAGAAAAAGGCATGGCTGGATATGCAGATCCACGAACGTGAACAATCGTTAAATGAGCTCGAGATCGACTTCAGCGGACTTCAGGCCTTCAATTCCATCCTTGATGAAGTTTCCGAAGCCGCACGCAGCCGCGAATGGGACCCGGTCATTTCTGGACTGAGAAAAGCCGAAGCCGCTGGGGCGAATCATGACGAAGACCTAGCTGCTATCGCTGTGGCGAGCATCCATCCATTCATGCGCGACGCTGTCCAGGGCTGGCAACCCTTGGATGACCCTAAGCTCGGAAACTTCACCTCGGACCTCGCAGATATTCGAGGCCTTCTTGGCCTGGAGAACAAAGCTGCCAATGGGAAAGCCGTTACGAAATGGGAAGATACCGAGATCGGTGGCACACATCGGCACCACCAAAGAGCGACCACGCCGTATGAATCTATGATCTACAAATATGTCTTCCCTAAACTGGTTACAACCATTTCAGGTTGGGACGTCTACAATCCAGCGCCACTGTTGGCAATCTTCGACAAGTGGGAGCAGCTCTTCCCGTCCTTTGTCCGCTCCCAGCTACTGGAACAAGTAGCGAGGAGACTGAGTGACGCCGTTGGAAGTTGGAAATCCAGGAAGAAGCAGCAACCCATTCATCTGTGGGTGTTCCCCTGGCTTGAACATCTACCCGCCTACCACCTTGATCCGAGGGGGACTGGCCTCGTCGCCGATGTTAGACGCAAATTCCGGCAGCTTATCGATACCTGGGACTACCACCGAGGCACTGTAGCTGGGTTAAAGGAGTGGAAGAATGTCCTCCGCCCCTCTAAGGAGCAGGACCAATGGAAACCCTTGGTCTTGCATCACATGCTCCCAAGCATGGCTCGGTACCTGCGTACGCAGTTTCGCGTCGACCCGGTGGACCAGGAACCATACATGGAGATGCTGAGCGGGGTGCTGCGGTGGACGGACATCATCTCTCCCTCGATGGTCGCCGAGGTAATCGCCGCGGAAGTGTTCTCGCAGTGGCAGCTCGTTCTCTGGGAGTGGCTCACCAGCAGCGAGGCCAACTACGAGGAGATCGGGGCCTGGTTCGAGTGGTGGCAGAACGAGGTCTTCCCGACCGAGATCTCGTCCTCGCAGACCATCGCGGCCGAGTTCGCCGCCGGTAACGCCATGATCGAGAAGGCCCTCGACCTCGGCGACGAGGCCAAGGACAAGCTCCCCCGTCCGGAGGCCGGTCCCGCGCACCAGCCCAGGTCGCGCGGCCACGGAAAGCCCAAGCCGGCCGCCACACCACTGCCGCCGCCGCCGCAGCCCCTTGACAACAAGCCGGAGCCGACGTTCCGCGACGAGGTCGAGGAGTGGTGCCAGGACAACGATCTGCAGTTCATCCCTGTCCGCAGGACCAACGAGCAAGGAAAGCACTACTTCCGCGTCACGGCGCGCCTCGACGGCAAGGGCGGCGTGCTCGCGTACTTCACGAGCGAGCCCGATGTCCTGCACGTCGAGTCTCGCAAGATGGACATGCGGCTCGCGAGGGATCGGAGGGACGAGTGGGGCCTGCTGCTCGGGAAGCTGTACGAGGAAGCTTAACTATACTAGAGACGTGTCTTGTTGCGTCGATGGGGGAGTCGGTACCAGACGTAGAGGGTGGTGGCCATATGAGTTTGCTCGAAGCATCGAAAATAATGCCACCAGTGGGGTAATTTTACGTAGGCCTATGTACCTGGGTTATAATGGCAATAGATGGCCGGGACGGCTGTTTACGTTCCTCCACTAGAAGTTCACAGGGTACCGCGTATACATTCTATAGCGTCTTTAATAGCTACACATGTTAGGTCCATCAACAGCTGCGTGTCCGACCACTCTACTCCACCATATTTCAGAGTAATCCAGTAATACATAGCTCGGGTATACAGCCCCGTGCTATGCACCTCAGACCAAGGCAACTTATTGCATCCATCTTTCTGCCAAGTCCAGTCTGCGGGAGATAGGTCGTTAGCTTCACCAGTGAACCCTCGCTGAACCGTCGACCAAGCAGCTAGTATAGTGTATAGGCGATTCGCGCACTCCGCCACTTCGATCCTAGTAGGTCTTATCCTTCGGATGTTAGAGAAAGAGAGAGAGATGTCCCATTTAGGTACACTACATCACATCCAGAATTGGTGAGTGAGTGGGCCCGCGTCATGATGACAAACTATGCAAATCATGAAGGTCCGCACATCATTACGGAGCTCGCGCTCAATGTCTCAAGGGTTTGTTTACCTCTGCAAAGGAATTACACGGGTATCTCTTATATGCCTTCCGTCCAGACTCCCTCAACTCCTTAGTGAGCTCTGGACTCCTGGCTAGCCAACCAATGGCCAAGATATATAATATGCCAGTTCAATAAACGCATGAAACAAGGCGCACTATACCACCACCTCACACGTGCAACGGCCACGGCAGTGGCATATCACACCTGATCATAATCTCGAAAGAGCATATCAGGCCTCGTCTTCCAAGCTCCGAACACCGAAGGAGTAGGCATTGATATTACTCTGGGCGCCGACGAATAACGTCGGGTTGTGATCCCTTGGAAACGTCTGAAATTGGATGCACTGGATAGGCCCGCGGGGGGAATGGATCGTGTCGACATCCGAAGACCTTAAGCGATTGCCGCTATAGACCGAGTGCAAGGCTACCTTGCCATCTTCGTGGGCTGCGGCTACGATTCCAGACGAGCCGTCGAAGTCGAGGCCGATATTGATGTGAGCACGGTTTCTATATTGTGGGAAGATTAGTAAGGGTAAGGCGGCGTTAGTAGACGTGTCCCCAGATTTATTCTTTCGGAACCGTAGATCGTAGACGGACAGCTTATCCCTGAGCCCGGCGATGAGAACCTGGTGTTCGTTAATGGACCTGATGTGGGTGATGGAGCTAGATGCAGAAACAACATCCCATTTATCCCACGGTTGACGGTGATCGCTGACCCACATTTTCCCAGGGCGACCGCCGAACATGAGGATATCGGGATGCGCTACTTGGAAGTCCAACGAAAATATATCCGTATACGGGTTGCGCTCTTTCGGGGGGAAACTCTTAGGTGTTAACCAGGCTCTGTAACCATCCGCAACCCAGCGGACCACGCCCCTGTTCGTGCCTATGGCACAGACTTGATTCGAATTTTCAGGGGCTGGAACAACTGAATTAGCCTGGTAATCGTGATGTTTGAGGTCGCCTTGTGTATTAATTCTCCTGTATACGGAATTACCGCCTCCTCTCGTTAATATGGCGACTAAGGGCTGTGATTGTTGGACGTGTGGGACTTACTCCATCCTAGTAGCCATCTAGGTCTTGTATCAGACGCATCCGTCTCTTTTGGGGTGAAGGCCCAGATTACGACATCTTGGCTGGGGCTCCGGGAAGTGACGAGAACCTGGTTGCTTGGCTGATGGTATTTTATGTCTGAAATCTGGGGCACAGCCAGTTCATGATAAGGAGCAATGCCTGCATTGCGTAGAATCAGCATATTGGATGACACGTCATTGAGCATAGACCTCGTACTAAAACAGCCGGATTTTTGCAAGGCGGACTACCACGCGTATCCTAGATATTTGACTGGCCCGTCAACGCTTAACACGCCGAATGACAAACCGTTGGCCCTCCGACGACAACTCAACTCTAACCGACCACCGTCGGTGTGGTGTTACACATGACATTGTTGACGGGAGGGTGCGAGGGAAGCAAAGAAGGGAACTACTCACGCGCTGCAGGGGTCTGGTAATGTGCCAGGAGTCGACGATGAACCCTAGGTTGGAAACTTGTTAACAACGGGGTCTAAGTGTAGGATACAATGCAGAACTTACGTGCCATTCTCATCCCGGGGTATGTAGCTTGATATCACGGAATGCTCGTCTGTAGCTGTAGGCGGATTTAGCGGCGGCTCGCAGCCTGACCCGAGACAAAAACTCACTTGCGAAGGCAACACACATGTCGGTATTACGGTCTTGACCGTCAATGTACATATGGTTGACGTTGGAAGCCGAGGTCCAGCGCGCATCCTTGAGGAGCAGCTTGCCCTTGTCCACCAGGCCTTCAGCGAAGCCGGCGGAGGCGACGTCTGGTCGCGGCTGGCCGAATTCGCAATGTAGAAAGCCGCCCGTCAGAGGATGATCGAGGATCTTGGCTCTGACAACTCGGCTCTTGTCAAGGGTCATACGACGAATTGCCTTGGCGGCCTCCTCGTCTTCCAGCCTGCGCTTCTTGACATTATCGGATGACCAAACTGCATTGCTTGGTGCAGTGTTGCTTCTTTCGACCTTGAAATATTTTTTCTTTTCTTCGTCTGACACACATCAGTATGCGGATGTTTCTACTTGAATCATAACGACAGACCGTAGTAGTATCCCGGAATCTTTAAGGTTGATGTCATCGTGGCGGTTCTCAACAGATATCAAGTTATGAGAGGCGACGGATGAGGCATCTGGCTGCAGTGTGATGTGAATAACGGCCGGCCGGCTCTGACAAGAAGAGCATTATATGGCGATTGTAAAATAAAATCGTGTGAAAGGTTTCGTACGGCCTTTGCTGTTGATGTGATGGTAATTGATAAACACATGTAATATAGAACTCTAAACGAGATATTACAGAACACGCATTATGCGAAACGATATTCATCTAACGGATGCATAGCAGTCACGTGCAGAAATCTTCTTGAATTCTGAAGCAAGAACCGGGGCACATTGATGGTCATGATAATTGCTTGGTACGTAATTTCCTGTCTTGATTAAAAGGTATCACTTCATAAATTGTCGTGAATGTATTTGGTACTCTTTTTTTTTATTAGTCTATACACTGTATGTAGGCTTATCTGACGGGACCCGAGTCTGTCATTTCCCTAACATACGCCATACTCACGATTAATGAGTAGACGGACTGAAATCATTCAGTGTACATTAAGAAAAATTCTGTAATGGGAACAAGCCTCATAGACCGTGAGATATGTACCATGCCTGGGAAACCACCCGACTTTGCTTGCCCGCGCTGTAAGTGCCGTGTGGGTTCCATATTACTGTCATCTATTGTGACTTCTCGTGCTGGGTCGAGACACGTTGGAGCGAGACAACTGCGGGAAAGTGTTAGTGGAGGAAATACGCGACGAAAGGGGATGTGTTAGGAACATACCAAAGTCTTCAAGGGATCTCTGCTTCTGGCTACCCTTGGGCGACTTGCCGTGCATCAGGTTGTCAAAGCCAATGCTGTCCTGCAGGAGGTAGTAGACACCGCCCATGATGCAGAAGATACCGAACGAGAAGATCCAGACACGGACGACCGTGACAATGTGAGTGAGCTGGCCTCCCTCGAACCAACCCCAGATACAGAAGCAGGTCGCGATAATGTCAACAATAAGGATGGCGCCAGTAAGCTGCCACGAGGGGATGGAAGACCAGAAGGGACCGTTGGCGCGAGTGATGAAGATGAGCCAGTTCTCCGTCAGGGAGACCTGCAGGAAAACGATTTCATCCAAGTTACCGTTGTTCTGCGCAATACCACCAGTGACGTAGGTACCATCCTCGCCGACACCGCCGGCATAGAGCGTTGTGACGGTAATCCAGGTTCCGACAGCCAAGACGACACCGAGGAGGACCGACATACCCCAGAGCTTGGGGAGGTTCCACTTGACGGGGCTCATAGAGTACGGGGCGTTATCGTAGGCGATGGCAAGGGTGGCAACATCAGCGAAGATGGCAATGAAGACAACCAGCTCAATGTTAAGGGAACGGTTGAGGATGGCGATCCAGAGACCGAGATAGATCTCCAGGTGAAGGGACAGGGCGATACGGTAGACGACGTACGAGTACATACGGTGGAAGATTTGTCGGGAAGTCTTGAGGGCATCAATAATGGCACCAAGACCAGGGGCCAGAAAGACGATATCGGCAGCGGAGCGGGCAGCATCGGAGGCACCCTCGACAGCAATACCAGTATCGGCCTTCTTCAAGGACGGAGCGTCGTTGACGCCATCACCGGTCATGGCAACAAGGTAACCACGCTGTTGCAGAATCTCGACGACATTGTACTTGTGCTGAGGGAAGACCTCAGCGAAACCATCAGCAGCCTCAACGAAGTCATAAACCTCAGAGCCGGGCATGTCACCGCCGCCGCCAAGACCGAGACGCTCAGCGTTGTAGACATTGGTACCAAGACCAAGCTGGCGAGAAGTCTCACGAGCGATACCGACGGCATCACCAGTCAACATCTTGATGGAGAGGCCGAGACGCTTGGCTTCGTTGATGGTACGGGCGGTATCGTGACGAGGCGGGTCAGAGCAGGGCATGATACCCAAGATCTCCCAAGCACCCTCGCCACGCTTGCGGGCAACACCTAGAGATCGGAAACCACGGGTAGCGAACTCGGCAACCTTGTTCTTGTAGTCCTGGTCGATCTGCTCAGGGATGGGATGGTCCTCTTCGACGGTTTTCAGCACGAACAGAGGGGCTCCCTTGACGCAGGTGATACGTTCACCCTGGGGAGACTCGACAACAGCAGTGACCTTCTTGGAGACGGGGTCGAAGGGGTAGAACTCCTTGACGATGTACTTAGAGAGGACACTCTTGGCACGAGGGTAGTAACGGAGGGACTTCAGGAAAGCCTTGTCGATAGCGTCCATACCCTTCTTCTTGCGAGAAGCAGCCAAGCAGGCAGTGAGCATCAGGTCCTCAGGATCGACGCCGGCGACGGTGTAGGGTTCAGAGAGCGACAGCTTGTTCTTGGTCAAAGTGCCAGTCTTGTCGGAGCAGAGAATTTCCACACCAGCCAAGGACTCAATGGCCGACAGCTTCTGGACGATGGCCTTCTTCTTTGCAAGATAAGCAGCACCGACGGCCATGGTAGTGGTGACGACGGCAGGCAGACCAACAGGCACACCGACGATAGTGATGGCCAGGGTAAAGCGCAGGATATCGACAATAGGGAGAGATCGGTAGAAGGACGATATCCAGACAACCAAGAGGGTCACGATGACAAGGATCAAGAGCACAGTACCAATGCCGTTGAGGACTTCAGTGAAGTGACCAGTGCCAGCCGAAGCCTGGTTGACCAGAGCGGCGGCGCGACCGACGAAAGTGTTATCACCAGTAGCAGTCACAACCATGAATGCCTCACCACGCTTCACGGCGGAGGAAGCAAAGCACTGGTCGCCCTTGTGCTTGTCGACTGCCAGAGATTCACCAGTGATGGCCGACTGGTCGACCTGCAGGAACGCATCCTCGGTGACAATCCGACCATCGGCGGGAATAATGGTACCCTCCTCGACCTGAAGGATATCGCCAGGGACGACATGGGGGGCCTCACTGCCATTGGAGTAAGTAGTCGTTCTTTGAAAAGGCCAAACTTGTCGGGTTTCCGGGGATTGCAAGACGCTCGTGGGGACCGTGAATTCACGAGCCCTCACGAGATCTGTGCACGCGGATAAGGACCAAATAACTGGGAAATTACTCACATCTCCTTAAGGGTACCGTCACGGAGGACAACAGCCTTGAGCGCAAGCGTCTTCTTCAACTCGTCGACGATGGAACCAGCCTGGAACTCTTGGATAAAACCGACGGCGGCGTTGAGCAGGAGAAGACCACAGATGACACCGAAGTCGACCCAATCTTCCAAACCGGCAGCAAGGACGGCGGCAGCCTCCATAACGAACTGGATAGGACCGACGAAGAAACCCTTTGCAACTTGTCAGCACGTTTGTTCCAGAACCCGTCACATTGCCGTGTAGGCTTACGAAGAACTTGAGGATCAGGTTCTCCTTCTCCTCCTTCATTTGGTTGAGACCATATTTGCGACGGCGGTTCGTAACCTCGCCTACGAGAGTTGCGTTAGTACAATTGTCGGCTCCGATGATCAAGGATCTAACTCACCCTCAGTCAGACCAACTCGGGTGTCGGTCTGGAGCATCTCTTCGGGAACCACACGACCGGCACCAGCCGGATTATCATCTCCCTCCTCTTCTTCCTCGAAACCGTGACCATCTTGGGACTCGAGATCTTCAATCAGGGCGTCGATATCCTCATCTTCCTCCTCTTCCTCAACCTTAGGCTTAGTGGCAGGAGCTCGACTTTGATGGGCCTCTTTCTCATTGAAGCCGCCAGACTCAATGTTGGTATTTAACGCCGGAGCCCCGGCGGGGTTGGACTCGGCCATGGCGGCGTGCTTTGGTGTTCGAGTCGCAGCAAGCTCTACTTGCCGATTATGTAGCCTGATAACGAAGATTAAAGGTTAAGGATAGGAAATTGCTTTCCAGCGAGAGGTGAGGGAAAATGTGGGAAGACGGTTATGAGCGGTCGGAATGCTGCTAAGTTGTAGGTGTGACAACAAATTTATAGTAATTAGGGTTGGCGAGATGAGCTATTGCCGGATATATGAGGTAATTCGAAAACGAAAACCTTGAATCAAGGATTCATTTAGGACGGTGTAGGGGAGAGAGGAGAGGGAGAAGAGGGGAGAGTTTGGATTGACGAAAAGGCACCACGGACGACCTCAGGGGGAATCGACAAGTCGAACGAGTAAGTCTCTCACGTGGTAAGGAAAGGAAAGGGAAGGGAGAAAAAGCGCGTGAGGGAAGCGGACGACGGGCTTTTATTATTTCCTGGTCCTCTCTACAAACTGCTATCTCGCGCCGCGGCAGCAAGGCGAGGAAGAAGCGAGACCTGATTTTTATCGCTCATCAAGTACCATTAGTACCAACCTACATATTTACTAGGTAGTTGACATGCCTATCATGTATGTGTCTACCTATATTACTAAACCAGGTACGAATATTTAAGTACACTTGGGATAGACCGAACGGCTGCGACAGAAGAACTGGAGAAAGCTGCAAGGTTGGATTTGGATCCATCAGAGTTGCAGTACCTACAGTAACCTAGTGCCATGGGGACACACGCTAACCACAACGACACAGAGCTAGCGACCAGCATGTACCCCATTCGCCATCCATTAGGTACGTATATATTGTACCTAGTTCAGGATCAGAACCCACAGGATAGCTGCTGCATTCCGCGTTCCACCTTGCAGCATCCATCCTAGACGTCTCCAGTATTTCACTACCCAGCAGCCGGCAGAGAGTAAGGTACTTTCAGTCCGGCACCGTAATCCTTATTGTATTACACACGGTGTCATTTCCTTGCATCTCCATTAGCACGCATGGACTACACTGCACAAACACGGCCAACAGCATCATGGCATCATTGTTTTAACGGCATTCCTAAAATATTTCCATTGTTTGATATTCGTATATCACTGACCACCGACAGAGCTCTTACGAAATATAGTAGGTGCGGTGCACGCCTCTTCTGTTAGTTCCATCGGTCGTCATCGGATTTACACCACTTTATAAGCCATCATACCTTCTATGAGATCACTCAGTTTTTTAAATTTCTGAACACTGCTCATGTGTTGTAACAGTCAGCCAGATGCTGCTGTAGCAATTCGAATCCGAACAGAGAGCCTCGGTTCTCCTTCCCAGAGCATAAAACTGTCAGATAAAATGTAATATCCGCATGGCTCAATCTGCGGGTTTCCTCTAGCAGTTAGATAAACACTTAGTCAGGTACGAGAAGGTGCTGAATCCTCGCATCCGATGGTACCCCCAGTTGCCTTGAATGCCCCCGAACGTCAGTCAACAATCTCCCTGGAACTAAACGCAAAACGAACTAGCCCAATCGGACTCGTTGCTGTGGTTGTTGACGATGGTGCGAGGATTTTGCACAGTACGAGATGGTAGAGCGACATGGCCCCACTCTCTTCCCATACTACCCTACGATTTATTACCGTACTAAGTACATGGTATCCGTTGGCGTTCCCGCCATCAGCGAATTGGTAACGATTTCCCCCAATCGCAATCTGCGTGATTTTTCTCCCCTTCCTCAAGTCTTCATGGATAAATCGTATGCGCAATGACAAAACCCATCCACCTCTTCATCTGCAACCGCTTACTGCTGGGAGAGGAAATGTGATCCGGAAGCTGTAGCGACCTTCTCTCTTCTTAATTGCCTAGATTTGAGCCTTAGAGGACCTCGTTATATCGCTTCAATAGCTATGAGCATCTTCTCGAGCCATTGTTTTCATCGGTTGAACGCAAGTAAAAGAATCCACATTTCGTTTCTCAGACCCCGGACACGATGCGAAGCTTGTCCTTCGGTCGGACCAATCACGGACGGTCCATGCTGGTCATGCTACTGCATGTCAGGGTTTCTCTAGTACACCGTTCGTCTCTTCCGAAAACACTGACTCCAAATCCCTCGGCACTGGTTCTACAGTAGGTGTTGCCTCTAGTACCGACTCGCAAAGTTCGCATTCTGTGGTACGCTCTCGGATTGTCAGTCCTTACTGAAGAGGCAATTCGATTCGGGCAACGTCTCGACAAGTAAAATGCCGTGCTAGTCTCACATTGCGTTGATATGCTTATAACTGCGCATAAGCAGCCTAAGCTGGTACACGTAGAGTAGACACTGAGCCATTTTCTGGAGCCGGATGAGGCGACTGATACGGCTATAGTCTTGGCCATTAAACTTTATACACGGGTAGTTTGGATCCTGTTGCCGATCCTATCTCCTTCCCTTACACAGGAGTTAATCCAATGCAAACTATCGACAGCTCCAAAACATCTCTGTATTTGTCTAAGTTGCGAGTCCATACAGCCTGACAGCTTGCGACGACTCTCTATCGATACTCCGCGACGATATTCTCCGTAGTTTCGTTCATCCTGTCATCCTCATCATCGACCCTTCGAGAAACTCCCGAGTCTCTGGAAGCCCTTCGCGACTCTGCCGTGCAGGCGCAATACATATATGTCTCCTTGATGTTTCCGCCATTGTACGGCGGAATGACTTCGTAATATGATTATGACAACTATCATACCGTCAACAGCCTTTTCATGGAACGGTAATCCCTAACGGGCAGAAGGACTGCCTTACATACATGAGGCCGTATGTATGTATGTCTATGCAGCGGTGTTCCTAGAATCGGCATACACCTGTTGGTGCACATGCCCGTATAACTGCATATATTCTCCGTTATTATAAATCAGCCACTGCTTAAGGGCATACTGAATGCGAAAGAGGAAGATATGCATCCAACAAGGATGATAATTTCTACAATACCTACTAATTAAAACGGTGTATTTTCCGGTTGGGACGCACTTTTGCCAAGCGCCAGATTACCCGCCCTAGTGATGCATACGTCTGTACAAATGCATATCAAGCCGCCGGAATTTATTGATGCAAAATCTCAGAAGCACCGCTGTATGCACGAAGTCTGTATGCATGCATTGCTTGCCCACAGTACGACAGATAATTGTGGCCTACTGGAACTACGTCATGCGCTCACTAAGTACTCCGGCATTTTCCTCCTTGGCTCAGAGTCAGGGTCCAGTTAATGATCACACGGCCTAATTCAACGGAGGGCCCTATCAGCATTTGGAGATTTTTGATTGCGACATTTTTGGGGGGAGGCGAATTGGAGTGTTCGCGCATTTCCTTTCTCCGCTGACTCACTTGGCGCCTGTACTTGCCTAGACTTCCTTATGGTTGGCAAGAAAAAAATTCATCAGTGAAACGCCGCCTTTGCCTCCGGACTCAACTCGGCTTGCGCATTCCTTTCGGCGTCGCCGTTTTCTCCACGCACACCGGTTCTGAATATTTCTCCCTCGCTCTTTTATCATCTTTTTCTTTACCCACATTTACTGCTGTTCAGTAATAGTTGTCAAGATATGCATGCCTTTGGTGTTGTTGTTCACCTGAGAGGCAAGGTTGTTGACTAAAAAATTGATAATGCCCCGAGCTACAAACCACCCATATGAGCATCTGTAACTGTAACATTAAATACGCGAATTGCCTCACAATGTTCATAGTTGCCGCGCGTATTGGCAACGTTATAGGTACAGTACAGTACACATCACATCGGCGTCAGATGAAGTCTCTCGCCCGTACGCCATGCAACTAAGCACCGACACCAGATGTCAGTTACCTAGGTTTATTGATAGTTCGCCCTTCGTCTATGCAAAGCATGCCATTTCCTGACAGCGAGGCGTTCTAATTTGCCGGCTTGGCCATCTCAACATCTAGTAACGTAGGGGGCAGAGTCTTGAACAGTCTAGTCGCAACCCACCCGAAGGCAGTAAGTATATCGGAGAAAGGTCTTCCCATCCTTCACTGACTTTCCTCACGCGAGCTTGACTCTCCGACGAATCGTGGACTCATACCCCCACACTTGGACTCCCCATCTTTCATTTCGCCAATCAAGGCAACCCCATACGAGCATCGGCAACATCAACAAGCAATTTCGGCAGGGATCCGTCCAAATCTGATATGATCACGCTAGTGTGTAAGCCGCCCGAAGCCTCCTATGGTAGCCGCCTCCCCCCGGTCTACGGCTATTGCACGGGGGTGTGGTTCGACGTCACAATGTCCAGTGCGCGATTAAGCCTCTGCTCGCCCTGCTCTAGAGGCTGGAACAGAGACGGTAGTGCGGCGCGGCGCTGGCGTTCTCGCACTTCCGACGTAGATGCCCATTTCCCGGCCTCCACATTCGAGCCCTACCCTCGGCCAAGAAAACCTTGCAATGGCCGTATTTCGGACATTATGTGCATCTTTCTTTCGGCGTGATTCCAAGGCAACGACAAGCGGTCCTCCTGTAGATTTGCTGGAGCTCTGCTCTCTCGTCAGAGTCGCCGCCCTGTCAGGTTTGATTATTCTGATTCGAGGACGAAGTAGTCTGCTCCGTATAACTCACAGTAGTTATCGCGCATATGGGCGGTCAAATCTGGTAACCCTAACCCCCGTCAAACCCCCGGTCAAAACCCCGTAACTACCTTTCCCCCAGATGCCAATTGTCGATGGACATCTGGGTATAACGTCAGTAGTGCAACAACGGTCTCTATCTGGATGTCACATGTGCCGCCAGACTCAAGTTCACACAAAGAATGGCCATATCAAACATGTCCGGTTCTTTCACGACTCCCGACATAGCTCGACCTTCAGGCGCCGTCTAATAAATTACTCTGTGGAGGCTGTAAATGACCTGTCCATGCGGCTGTCTATCGATCCTCAGATGGATTGTTTGACAACTCCGCCGACCAGCGATCAAGAAAGTTGGGCCGAAGACGTTTTCTAGAACAGGGGAAACTGTCGACCGGCAGGACAAAAGGTAGCCCTATCACCTTGTTACAGAGACCTTCATACACGGGATATCCCTGTCTCCTTGTAACGGAAATAGTATGAGGCCTGGAGGCTCGTCTGGCGCTCCTTTTGGTAAGTACAAGCTAAGTGCAGTAGTTACAGTCGTGGTCAAAAGCAGCTCTGCCGCGGCGGTGGAACTCTTGTGCAGCTCCGGACGGCTTCTAGAGAGTCTTTTATTCGGCAAGGAATATCGTAGAACTTCCCCACCAGCAGGACCCTTAACGTTGGATTCTACATAGCTCTGCAGCTCGCCTAGCTACATGAGGTCTCTCCATAACCTACCTAAAAGCTGCGACGGTTCGAAGTAAATACCACGTTCCAGAATTTCGCCGGCGGTGGGACAAGGTCGCCGTGCTTCAACGTTCTCATGATGCGCCCCCCCCTCCCCCCAGAAACGGCTGGTAACTTGATATGGGGCCGGATCGCCGAAATGCCAAGGAGCCTCACAATGATCTCTCTCTCTCTCTTGTGCTTCCCCCATGGACTATTACGGCATCCACACCTCAGTCAGCAAAGACAGGGCGATCGACCGAGAGACTGGGCACGTCGCATGGCCGCGGCGCAGGTCACGTCGAAGGGAAGAAATGCGAAAGGGATTCCACATTTATCTACTCCATAACTACATACTTCCTCATGAACGCCGGGCTCCTTGACACATCAACACGGTCGTGCGCGGCGATCCAAGCACTGATATTACTGTAGAATTAAGTAAGTTTAAGATCTCTTCGGTGGCTTGGCAGAGACTACTTCCGTCGCCAAGCCAACCACCACGGGGTGGGTTTGTTTCACACGACGAGGCATACGATTTGCGGTTTTTCCGACTTTTTCTCCCATCTCTTCCAGTTTCCCTGGGGCAGGCAATCTGGGGTTCGATGGGTTCTGAACGGGGAAAGGTGGGTTTCTTTGGGCTAGGACTACAACACTATCTACGTATCTGGGTAGCCTTCTCGTCGAGGTTAGACAGCAGCATTCCCACCCGCCGGGGGCCCCAAAGCAAAAGTACGGCCGGCTTGGCCTCCTGTTCGCCGTACGTCTGTCTTTGTTGAAGAGAGCGCGTTTCCGCTTCGAGATGGATACGTGCGACTCCTTGGCTTCGCGCCAAGGGCTACATGGGGTATCTATCTATATGCCATGTGTTATGTGCGGATGTATGCATGTATTCATGTATGTATCACGGCTCTCCCCCCACTGTAGATCTCCCTATGTCCCTTGCGTCCATCCAAAACCATCTACTGGGCGTCCCGAGACCGCCAAACATGTTTCCAATTGAGGAGCCGTGTTTCATCGACGCATTGTCGCACAGAGGAGAACATCGGGGGACAGCCAAGGCTCCTAGCTGCGGTAAGAAGCGGCGGACGGTTGGTGTCGGTGTTGGTGTCGGTGAGCGACCGCAGGCAAAGGAGCCAAGCTAGCACTCTTCTCCCTTTTCCGTCTCCACCCTGAACAAAGTCCCCCACCGTCGGCCTTTCTTCCCCCCACGCTGTTCAGCCGCCTCAGGGATAACGTACATGGCTATTTTGCGGTACGATGCGGTCGGTCACGGGACAGATTGCCGCTTTGCGCTGCCGCGATCTGACGCGTCTTCCACGGGCGTGCGTGCGTGCGTGCCAGCAAGCGATCTCTTTACGACGGACGTAGCAGGTTCCCACGAAATTATAATCCCTCGTCCATGCGTTATACACGCGCAAAACGGATGTGTTACCGCCTATCCTTAGGGCGATGCGTAACCTGCCCCCGGTACTGCTCTTTTCGGCCTAGCTGGCCCAAAGTCGGAGCAACGGGTACCGCGTACCTGACGTGCGAGAAGACGGGCCGCAGTGTGCACGGCCGACTATGATCAACCCGACCTACAGGAGTGATCCGACATGAGCTCGCCTAAACACCGCCACTCCATGTCGTATATAAGACGACTGGATAAATGAAAATCTATAGAGGCCAAGCCCTTGCGCGAAGTGAGTTCATATGGATGCTGCCGGGTAATCTGAACGGCTTCATCATCCAGCACCGCATGCCGCTTACACATATCGCAAATTGCTTCGTTGCCTCTGTAGATATGCTTGCGCTGATCGAAGCCCTGTGTGATGGATGATGCAGGTTGTAGAGCATAGTCTTGATTTTCGCCTGACGACATCGGAGTCAGCACCCGCCAACAGGTGGTCCGGGTGTTGACTGGGCTTAGTAGTAGCCTGGTCGTCTGACAAGATGCCTCTCGTAAACAAGTCAGAGAACCATTCGACATGACAGCGACTGGTCTGATGCCGTCCTTGCTAAGAGAGCGATGTAATTTTACGAACCAAAGCGCAGTTTGGTTGGGCGCGTGCAAGATGAGCCCATCGGGTCATAGCCAAGTACGCAAAGAAGCGGTTCATTGTCAGTTATCCAAGTAGATATATATCACTTAAGACCCATGTTACGTTCAGCCTCCTGGACACTATCCTTCTATGCAGTCACGATTTGAGGCTTCTACGACCTATTCTATAAAGACGGACCCAGAGCCTCCTCTTCATTGGGATTGGCAAAACTGATCTGAAGCCCGGGCGCAAGTTTCGCTTCCCAAGGATTAGTCAATGCATCTGGGAGTACTAACTAAACATGGAGTGCTTCTCTGCCCTTCCAGCCGCGAGCAAACCCAAGCAGCCCCTAAGTTACGTGTGGACAGCGACATAGGGTCGACGAAACAGAAGGGGGGGGGGTTCTTAGATACCCGTTCGACAGATGAGGGCCGTCAGTCAGCCCCCTTTGACATCGAAAGCCTGTAGATCAGTACATCAGAGAAAGATATATATATAAACCAAACCCATCTATGTCTACACGTAGGGCGATACGGCGTATGAATAATAATAATAATAATATCTACACATAGCGGCAAATCTGGACCCAGAACTCGCACCCGAAGGCGTATTATGTCCCGTAGCCCGTAGATCATACATCTGTAGTGGACGTCCTCGAGCCAAGGCCTGGCCGTCAGTTAACAGACGCTACGTATTGCATTCTCGTAACGGATAGAAAAGGATGCGCGCGATCCGCACTCCATGCACGCCATATGCATGTAAGTAGGGATAGCCATGAACTCCCCCAACTTACGAAGGACGGAGTGGGGCCAAATTCAGATCGTGCCAGCCGTATCCCGCATTCCGAGCCGGTCACGAGATGATGAAGGGCGAAGCCTCGAGCCAAGACGTTGACTGGGAGAAAAGAAAACCTTCACCGTGCCCGTGAGCGCGACGTGCCGCTCCGGACCACAGAAAAGTCTATTATGGTATCTTGTCTACCTTTCTCTTTCCTGCCCTCCTGTTTCTTCGCACCTGAAAGAAGACCTTTCGCAAACCCGTGCCCGGGGACTAGCAAGGAAGTCTATAGGCAACCCCAGAGATCATTGAAAGAAAGAGACAGTAATCAGGCCTCCCTGCCGGACCAATCCCATACCACCGGGTTAGTAGTGTTCCAAACATGCATGTCATCAGATTTAAAGCACATAACCCAACATCGAACGCCGCCTAATGCTTAGCAGTAACTTTATCGCCGGTCAACTTCTCAACGTAACTCTTGGCCCTGTTTTCGCCACGCTGGTCAGTTACTGCTCTTCCATTTCGACGCAGCCACGAAATAGCGAGTTGAAAAAAGGAAAAGGGGTATGGAAACTCACATATCACCCAAAGCCACCATGCAAACCGTCTGCCAAACGCCCAAACCAATACGAGGGGCAACACCACGGTACAAGCCCTTGATGCCGTTGGTCTCGTAGATATATTTGAATGTGTTTCCGACCGTCATCTTCTTGGGACGGTTGGGATCCTCCGTCTTGCTCTGCATCTCGACGCGGATGACCTCGATAGGTTGGTTCCAGGCGGACAAACCACCGCCCAGGGTCGAGGCGAGGATCTTCTCATAGGCGTTCAGCTTCTCGCCCTGTTCCTTCTTAGTTACTTTGCGAATACCCTGCTCGGCGAGCCGCGAGAGGCCGAACCGCGAGCCCCAGTTGGTCATCTGTCGGATAGCCACCGCGTTGACGCCCTTATTGATGCCCCTTATGCCCTCCTTGCGGTAGATGTCCATGAAAGTTGCGAAGGTGCTCGGAGGCTTGACGCCGGCGGCAGCCATCTTGTGCTGCGTGATCTCGACCGTCTTCATACACGTGCAGAAACCCATGGTGGCGTAGGCTTGCGCAACACCTCCGGTGACACCTCCGATGATACCACCGCCGAATTCGGAGGCACCAGCGACTCTAGCGTAGTACTCGGCCTCGGATGCCACGAAAAGAAGCACAGCGCCCTTGGTGGAGGCTTCGATCCACGCCCAGGGGATCAAACCTTGGTAAAACCCAAGTACACCTCCACGCTGCCAAATGTGACCTAAAGCAGCGGGGAAACTGAGGGATCTTTGGGCCGCCATAGTCGTCTTGATGACCTCTTTCTCCCCCCTTGATTAGCCTTGATCACAGAGTGATCTACAGAGTGATCTAAGGAGTGATCATGGTATATGGTTTACCCAAGTCATAGCTAGCTACTCACCTAATGGCTGACCAAGCGTAGTGACCTCAAATAAGTTCAGCGAGGCCCCCAGCAATAGATTGCTGAACTTGATGGGCTTCTTCTCGAGCTTGGTGGACATCGTGGTTAAGGGGAGTGAAGAGGGGGCCTGACCAAGGCAAACGGGTGCTTCTTCGCAGAAAGGACGGCGGATAGGAGGCTATGCGACAGAGTGCCGAACGAGAACGGGGACGCCTGTGCCTGGTATCGAGATACAACCGCGAAGTCGAACTGTAGGGTCGAGCGAGGGCGTTACTCTGGTCTTCGGAAGGGGTCGTGTAGTCGGCTCTGGTGTTGAGTGAGATTAGCGACGGGTGGGACTGGATAATACGGATTATCTAATGATGCGGCAATTGAATAAGCAGATAGCCGCAGTTCGGGAAATGGCCAATTGAATTGGATAACCGACTTCTTTCCTGCAGGGAAGGTACAACCTACTTAATTGCGGGCTTCGATCAGACGGAGTTGTTAGACAGCGAGAGGCCTAAAGTAAGAAAACCTTATGATTTCGCTTCTTTTCCAAGGGAGCGGTTCAGGGGACCTCGTTGAGGAGAGGATAGTAAGCCGGGCTGTGATGGGGCTTACGGGTTTTGGCTTTGAAACTGCATCGGGCGGTGGATTGATCGGTGTCCGAACGAAAATAAATCGCTGGGGTTGGCCGCGGCTGACTTCTGGCGGTAGGGTACCCAGCAGTTGAAGCGCCAAGCTTGCGTTGCTTGGGTGAGATTTACGCCGACTCTGTTGAGAGGCTGACGAAGCCTGAATTGAGGGGCACCGGTTCCCCCGAAACCGCCCCAGACCTCCTTGCCCGAGCCATAACCCAAGATAGGGCACCTAACCTACTTGGTGTAGCTGCTGCTGCATGAGGTAGTGAGCTGGCCAAAAGCGGATATTGTGGGAAGAACACTTCAATGTTTGCATACACACAATCGGTGAAGGGTTTTAGCCTGCAAGAATACAGTAATTGGTAATACCGGGGGCCAGGTATCAAAGGTGCTGTAGCTGACCCGAGGTATCGGGAGCTACCTACAATATGGGTAGGGAGTCGGTTCGATGCTCTGAGATCGAGCTGTAGCACGTCTCAAGAGTCAGAAATGCTGATGCTGTTCAGGTCAGGGCATCAATGAGGGTATCAAGTCTCTGAAGGACGGTACGGTCACAAGTTCTGGACACAAAGGTACAGTCTTCTGGTCTCGCAAAGAAAAGCAAGACTTGGCAATAGTTCTTGCATTCGCTTCTCATCGGCCACCATGCATCGCCTACCTAGGTTGGTAACTCGAATTAGCAACGTCTACGTTGATGTCTAACAATTGGATCATACGCTTCTTGAAGGATAGACTAATAGTGTATACACTGGCTAGATAATTGTTATTCGGTTCGACAAGTTGGGGTAGGACGTTACTTCACGTTACAAATGTCAAGTTAATACGCAGTCACGAGGTCATCGCCCCGAAGTTAGGCAGTGCGTGACATCTTGCAGTTCTGTGGTGAACATTGGCGTATCTTTGCAGCAGAAAGACCACCATGGGCCATCGCGACGTAGGTAAATAAAATCGTTTATTGTACACATAAGCGGTCTTGGTATCAACAGGGGCTTTCCTTACATAACCCCAATTTTTGATACAATGCTGCTCTTTATGGATCCATCTATTCCCAGTACGATCTCCCTTGAATTTTACATAAAATGCAAGCCAGCAAACATCATATTTACTTCGTCTATGCCTTGCTGGCAATCTCCTTCCACTTAGCAGTGGAGAAACTCTTGGGTCGCTCGATCGGGGCACCGACAGCACGGTCGATGATGAGCTGGGGCAGGACACCAATGGCACGGGAGACACCGAAGAGGACGGTGTAGAAGTTGCTCTCGGTGAGGCCGTAGTACTGGAGGAGGACACCGGAGTGGGCGTCGACGTTGGGGTAAGGGTTCTTGGTCTTGCCATGCTCCGTCAAGACGCCAGGGGCGATCTTGTAGACCTGGCTGACGAGCTGGAACATTGGGTCGTTGGGCATCTTCTCCTGGGCGAACTTGCGCTGAGCCATGTACCGGGGATCAGTCTTGCGGAGGACGGCGTGGCCGTAACCAGGGACGACACGACCAGAGTTAAGAGTGGACCAGAGGTAGTCGGTGATAGCCTTGTCGCTCAGGTCATCGCCAATGGTCTTCTTCATCTCAGTAAGCCAGTTCAGGACCTCCTGGTTGGCCAAGCCGTGGAGAGGACCGGCGAGACCGTTCAGACCAGCAGCAAGGGACAGGAAGGGAGAGCTGAGAGCGGAGCCGACGAGGTGGGTGGTGTGGGCGCTGACGTTGCCACCCTCGTGGTCAGTGTGGATAGTCAGGTACAGGCGCATCAGCTCGACGAAGTCGGCGTTCTCGCCAAAGCCGAGCTGGTTGGCGAAGTTGAAACTGAAGTCCTTGTCCTTCTGGACAGGGGCGACCTTGCCGCCCTTGAAGACGTTCTGGTAGATGCGAGAGGCAATGGTGGGCAGCTTGGCAATCAGGTCCATAGAGTCCTCGAACGTGTATCCCCAGTAGTCCTTCTTATTCATCCCCTTGGCGTAGGCCTTGGCGAAGGAAGACGTCTGCTCGAGAGCGGTGACGGCGAGGGAGAACTGAGCCATTGGGTGGAGGTCGGTAGGGCAGCGGTCGATGAGCTCCTCGACGAACTTCGGCACATCGGATCGGGCAGCCCACTCGGCCGACAAGTCGCGGACCTGCTGCTCGGTAGGGACCTCACCGGTCAGGAGGAGCCAGAAGATACCTAACAATTAGCTACTTGGAATGGTTCATGGAAGAAAGGTCACAAGTAGGTACCTTCGGGCAGAGGCTCCTTTCCGCCGGGAGCCTTGGGGAGCAGCTCCTGGCATTCGGGGATAGTCTTGCCACGGAAACGTATACCCTCCTCGGAGTCGAGAACGGAACCCTCCCAGACAAGAGCCTTGATTCCTCGAGCACCGCCGTAAACCTGGTCGAGAGTGACCTTGTCGATTACCTTGGAGCCGTGCTCTCTTTGTTGATGATGTCAGTAAAAGCTGGGGCATAAAGCAAATGCAAATCAGTTGGCGGGACAGCTTCTTACTTCCTCAGGGTCTTGATCTCCTCGACCTTCTCAGGTAGCAGCTCGGCGAAGCGCTCCTTCAGCGTCTGGAGCAGACGGGTCAGCCCATGGTTTGCTAATTGAGCCGTGCGCAATATAATACCTGTGTCTTGGCGGAGTAGCATCGGGCGAAGTTGAAAGCCGTGCTACGGGCCGTGAAGCCCGAGAACCTCGTAGCTCGGAGGGCGGCCGAGCTCATACGCAGCGTAGCAGCCATCGTGTGTATATGTTTGCGCCGGCTAATGTTGCGACAAGGCCCAGGAACGGAAACAACAGAAGAGGACAGGAAGTGAGAAGAGTTCTTCGGGTTCTGCGGTTGAGAGAGTAAAAGTTGTAGAGGCGGAACGGAAAATTCAAGAAATAGAGCATAGGTATGCAGCTTTAGCGGCAAAATGCTTCCAGGGATTCGAGCTGGAAATTGGTGGGCTGCCCTTCTATCCTTACCGGTGCCTTTGGGGCCAAAGGAAGTTTTTTGTTGTGATTACCGCGGGTCATTGAACAATTTGGTCTAGTGGCTTTCCCTCAGCCCCCAGTGACATAATACACCACCCTAAGCGTTTCTCATCGTGCATCCTAGGTCCCGACCTTTTCCTGAACCTTTCTTTGGCCTTGAGTATTGTGTATTCTCTCGGGGGAGGTAGCTCAGGTAAATTATTCACGATATGCAGCTCTTGTTCTCCAGAAGTTGACATGTCGTTGACGTTATCTGGGACGCATAAACATGGAATAGGTATAGATTGGATACGGCTTTCGGGATGTCGATGCAAAGCTACGCCACCACTGGAGACCAGTGACTGAGGGTTTTATTGATGAAATACACCCTGGGAGGGATTATTGCAGTTAGTGCGCTACAAGCCCCAGTTTTCCGTTACCAGTATGGCAGAGCAGCTCTATGTATTTGTCATACAATTTACAGTGGGAAATACGTGCCTGTTAGTACCAGTTCCCAGCAAGGGGGCCGATTCGGTAGCTGGTAGTCACGTAAAAACCCCCAGCCACAGCACCTTTTACAGCATCTACCAATCAGTTAAGAACCCTTGAGAATGTGGGGCTTGTATGCCACTAACTGTAATAATCCCTGCCAGGGTGTATTATTAAACTAGTTGAGGAATATTTACGAAGTACGTCTTCTCTATCTATAGACGAGGTTACTTCTATTTCCACCTGCAGTAGTTCCCCTGACCCATCTTCTAGTTCGATATCTAGCTTGATATGCGACTAAAGGCGAATATGCTTAGCGTCAAAGGGTGTGCATCTAAACCATACCTGCTATGCGTGTAAGCAGGTATTCACTTACTGGTATCGACCTCGATACTGAGAAACAACTTCTCTCGAGAAAGAGACTTCCAGTGTCTTTCAGATTCCGGAACAAAGTAATTAAAAGGCATCGAGTTGAATGACGCAGGCAATTACGATTGTTCAAGCATTATTGATTAGCTAATCGTGTAGGTAGCAGTCGGCCTCAGAAAGGGCTTTCGGCGTTACGTTACACAGTAGATAAGTGAAAGTGGGGAATCTCACCACTAGAAAATTGAAGCCCTCTGCCGCTCTGGGTCTGATCCGATTCCTTCTTCCAACTCCAACCACCTTTTCCCTCGTTCTTGGAGCAATCCCCTTTCATCACCAAGCACCCGCCATCACACGTAGCAACCTTCGCCCATCAATCCCGCATCTAACATCTCGCCCTTTCGATGCTGGTGGCAAGTCATTGGTATCATCACGACGTTTGACCCCACAATCGCCAGTAATTCTTTCCGCAAAGCACTGTACACCCGCTCCATCAGACTTGCCTAGCAATATCTTAGCAGCGTATCACCAACAGAGGTGCCTCTATCACAAACGCGCCGCGCACACATCCTCTCTGTCTTTTTAATCATTCTAGGCACCTCGCAAGCATTTGCGATATTTCTAGACCTGCTGCCGGCTGGCACTCTGTCCTTTTAGGCGTGCATTCTACTACGTATTCGGCCTACAGCTAATGCTTTTGGGAGCCCTGTAACACATTGAACGCGACCCGGCCAAACAAGCACAAGTAGTTGTCAGCGTACCAAGATCCTCTCGTACTCGTACTCTGGTGATATCTAAGACTACGACGCGAGTCTCTCACCTCTAGTGCTACATTGGCTACGCTGGCTTCCCTGGTGCTGTTCATTTCGCATTTGTCCAGCAGAGACACGACTCGATCTCAATTCGGTTGGCGATCTTACGTAGCCTTGAAAGAGTATCTCCAGGCAGAATGTCTTCACCAGTAGCAGATTTGGAGGCCGGCTTGAATGCCATGCAGGCGCTGAAACCACCTGGAGTCTCGGGATCTAAAATCCAGTCTTTGACGACCCTTTGTGTCGAAAATGTCCAGGTAAGCTTCGATTGCACACGTAACTATGGCACATGCGTCGTAATGGCTAAGCTAATACCATCCCCCGCGGGTTGTAGTCCGAAGATGTCCTGATTCAGAAGATCTTCACCCACTTCAAGAAGGCCCCCGGAACGCACAAGCTAGGAGTACTCTACGTTGTAGATTCCGTAACTCGAAGATGGGTCGACCATGCCAAGCAACAAGGACAGCAGATCAATAGTTCTGCACCCCATGGAACTTATGCCGCTGGAGTGCATAGAGTAACGGAGTTGCTGCCCGTGCTTATGAATGATATTCTTCAGAATGCCCCTGCAGAACAAAAGGTACGCTTCATCACACAATCTAACGGGCTCGCCGCATCGTAGTCACTGGCAGCAGCACATCCATAGAGCACCGTAACGTACGTACGTGCCTGTGGCGTCAAGTGACGATTCATCTACGGCCCGAGGCATAACTGCTGCTCCGTCTGATCCCGCCAGGCGGCTGAGCCTATAAATGTTTGCTACGAGGATGACCAAGAACATAAACTTACTTGAATTTTGCGTGTAGGAGAAAATTAAAAAGCTCGTTGATATCTGGGAAAAGGGACAGACGTTTCCCACTTCCTTGATTGAGTCCTTCAAGCAGAAGCTTAACGCTCCTTCCGTCAAAGGTAGGTCTCTCCACTCCACATTGAGGCTGCTTCTGGTTCCGGGCCCCGTATAGTACAGCGTAAAGACCGTGTCTCTAATTCCCACCCTGTTTACTTAGAGGAGTCGACGACACCAATCGGCAGTCCCCCGCCCGGTCCCGGCCTTCCGGGCTTGACGGGGAATAAAGTACCAACCACCGAGGCGCCGAATGCCATCATGGAAGCTCTCGCCAACATCGCCCGGCAGAATATCACATCAGCACCGAGCAGCAACCCTATTCCAGCCCCAGCTAATTTGTATAACTTGCCTGGAGTGCAGCCAGTCGCGGCGCCACCAGCTGCTCCTGCTCCCACCCTAGGTCAGAACCATGCTGCTTCATCTACTCCTTATCCAGCGGCCGCCCCGCCCGTAAACGCTCCTGGACTGCCTTTCCAGTTCTCTCAGCTTGGTCAAACACCTGCTCAGCCTCCTATCGCGCCGGTGCCAGCGAGTGCTCCGGCTCAAGGTTTTCCTGGCATAGTAGCTCCTAGTGCGCCGCCCGCGCCGCCCGCCGCTGGGATGGATCCCCACGTCCAACAGCAGGTTATGTTGATCCAGCTTCTGGCTAGCCAAGGCGTCCCCTATGATAAAATTCCTGCCATCGTAGCTAGCATGCAAAGTAGTACTGGTGCTACCGCCGCCCCAGCTGCCCCCGTTCCTCCGCCTGGTCAGTCCCCGTACACCGCCACCGGCTGGGTCCAAGACGCCTATCGCCCTGGTGACTCAGGGGGTCGCCCTGACTATAGCCAAGTGCGGTCGCCAAATAGATTTGCGGATCGGTCAAGATCACGTTCCCCGCCCCGCCACTGGGACTCCCCTCGTGGCCGCGGCGACCGTGATTACGGTGTTTACGGTCGTGACTCGCCCGGATCCGGACGAGGTAGAACCCAAGACTATCGCCAGCGCAGCCCAGCTGGCCGCCGGGGCCATAGTCCAACCCCTCCCCACGACTACCCGCAGCCGCCTGCCACCAAATGGGTTGAATACGATCGAACGATTCCAAGCGGCCACATTAAGGGTATGTCACTCCAAAAAGACGGTTGGTCACGTGATGAAACAGGCTAACAACCATCGACAGTCCTAAGCAGAACCTTGTTTGTCGGAGGTGTCACGTAAGGTTTCTTCCATTACTAAATTCGTAAGGCACGAGAGCTAATTGGTAATTTTAGATGTCCGGAGAGCGAACTTCGCAGTGTCTTTAACCGCCACGGCCGGGTCCAGACGTGTATAGTAAACAAAGACAAGCGCCACGCGTTTGTAAAAATGATTACCCGACGCGACGCTGTTGCCGCCAAGGAGGCAATGGAAAGCGGCCCATTCAGAGTCCGTATGCCCCGAAATACTGTATCCCGGATAGATTGCTAATGTGAACTTAAGACACGCTGGGGAGTCGGTTTCGGACCCCGTGATTGCAGCGATTATCAGACCGGTATCAGCGTTATTCCTATCAACAAGCTCACCGAGGCCGATCGGAAATGGATGTTGACGGCGGAGTTTGGCGGCAGTGGTGGCAGACCCATCGAGACGGGCTTAGTTGTTGAAGAGCCCGACATCGAGATCGGCGCTGGTGTCTCATCGAAAGCTATAAGTCGGCGGATGCAGACCGACAGGGGTGGTAGAAACGGACCAAAGTCCAGCCGCGGACCTAGCGGAGAGGATGAGAACGACCTCACGAGATGGCGGCGAAACCGGGACAACCGCCGTGATGATCGCCGCGATGATAAAGGCTTTGCCAGCAACAACAGTAGCAACACCACCCAACCTGCCATGCCTGAGTTTCCATTTGGAATTTCAGCAGGACCCAACGGCATGCCGGTGTTCCCGCCCGGCTTCGCCTTCCCCCCTCCTGACCAGTCAAACAGTCACGCATGAGAGATCACTGAGCAAGTCAAGGTTTATTTAGTTCAGTGTCGAGCGTGAACCGTCAGGCCTTCACCATATAATCGATATCCCCTGCTAGTCGCAATTCACCTTTCCGCCTCGCCATGTCACCTGAAAGTTATAAATATCACAACCTCAAGTTGGGAATGGTTGCAACCGAGGCTGATGTACAGAGAAGGCTATGACGTCATTTATACCACCTCCTGCCTGGGCAGCTTGCGAAGCTTTCTATGGGCTACTCTGCATCAGCAGGCGTTAGAGGTTACCTTTCTGCATGGAAGACGGCGTTTATGTGTTGTACTTGTCACGAGGTTTTGATGTTGCACGGTTAATGAGAGGAACGCAGGCCATAAAAAAAGTATCCGCGCTGCGTTTCTCTGCTTAGGGGATGGGTAGACTAGCACTACCACTTTGCTGCTTCGTCTGTATGTGACTTGACTTCTATTTCTAGCCCTAATAGACACAAGTCGTGTTGCCAAGTGATGATGTTTTTCGAGAAGCGTTACACTAGAAACCTCCAGGCTTTGATCAACCAGACCAGTCCATGAATATCATAGCCTCGCTTCGCCTTCCCGGTCTTGTTCGGGGGACCGAGGTGGGCACGTAGCACCTGCATAGAGAAGCAGCTAACCTCCCGGGTCCCGCGCTCGGTCTCGGTGACGCGAAGTCGGCATACTCGGGCATAGAAGGTGATTAATACACGGCCTAGCCTTGAACCTAATCTAGCCCGTATGCGTCCACTGGGGACCACGCTGTTCCCGGTGTCGCCAGGCTACCTTACCTACACCGTCTGCCTACAGCAACCGCGGTGCCCGCCCATATCCGCCGCGTGCAGGGTTCGTGACTTCCGCTGCAACAGTCAGCTGAAAGAAGACAAGGAGGATCACCTTGGTAAGGCCAGCTATGATGGACATCTACTAAGCCGGTGGGGGAGTTAACATCTGATAGTTCTTGCTGTTACGTAAAACATACATAGGGTATTACAGGGGAAGCATATGCCCTACTACACTTATCAGCCAGTTACTGTAGCTACGCGTTAGACCCTTAAACTACATACATACAAACACACAGGCATATGTAGATGGAAGCTTCCATCAGACGACCTGCGGCGGCGGACTTCGACCTCCTTTACCAACAGGTACTTATAGGATTTGCTATCTCTGCAGTGTCCCACTTAACACCTGCTAGCTCTGGCTATCATATTATTAGTCCCCACTAAATGTAGGTATTTATAATGGTAACCATTTACCCTTATTTTTAATCAACGCCTTTGCGGTTACCATTTTGATATTCCTCGGCCATGCATCGTAATGTCTAACGCATGAGGCGTCAATCGGAACGGATATGCAATCCTTGGGGCGTGGCAATGGATTAAAGGCGGAGTTATAAGGGCGGTAGTACTGTTAGGTAAAGGTTGGAAGTAGAGGTATGGCGGGCCGTGGACGGGTGCAACATGTGGGATTATTGCAGTTAGCGCAATACAAGCCCCGGTTTTTCTTGACATTAAGGTACGATTAACTTGCTGGTGGTCAGTGTATTTGCTATACAATTCATAGGAAAGTAATACCTAAATAAAATATCCGCCCTGTAACATCGGGTTCGAGCGCGAATAGGTCGGGCTAAAATTCGTAGGTTTTCTATCACGCAACAACCTCCATCAATATCAACGTCATATATCTCATCTGGCAATTTCGGTACGTCGTAACATAATTCCATGTGTCAACCAATCAAGCCAGCGAGGACATTCCGAGTAAGGTAATCCCTTCACACCATTTTAAGGCCCCTTAGTATTCCCCCATCCACAAAGGGGCGGAGGCTACAAAAACTGGTGACTGGTCGGTTTGTATACTGCCACGCACACCCGTACAGCGAGGTGTATGTCCCTTCACAGCATTTTTAGGCCCGCACGGCCCCTTAGCTTTCCCCCGCCTACAAAGGGCCCGGGGCTACAAACAAACTGGTGACTGGCAAGGCCGTGGACAATTTAATTGACACACAAAAAACATATAACTTAGTTAACTAAGTTAGTTACTACATAATATATACTTGAGAAAATTTTTTGAAAATAAATCGAAAACAATTGCATCTTATGAGATCGTATAGTAATTTACTAATTAATATATATAATTCATTTTATTTCGTATATTTGACTTTTATATTTTTCTATAATTAATAGGTGTACGGTGACCTGAATCTTGGAAGGTAATGTTCCATAAAATGTGGTGTGTCAATTGATTTGTCCACGAGCTTGACTGATATACGATATGTCCCCAACTACGAAAAGGACACACAATAAGCGGTAGCGGTGTTCGCCCTAACAATATATAGAAGGTAGTCCACTTTGGATCGATACATGGGAGGAACGCGGTGCAACGCGGGTTGCAACTGTTGCTGCAACTAACTTTCTGTCATGAATAACCGTTAGCAACCGCTTATTTAGGGCATATATGCTAGGGTAACGCCGAATTGGCCTGAAGGTGGCAGGAAACGGCGTTGCCAATCGGGCTTCAAGACTACGGGTGCGCTCTCGTTATGATGTATGTGATGTTGCAATTTGTACCACTGATATGTGTTGGTATTGTACAAGTATCACTGCAAAAAATAGGCGTAAACAGATGTATATTACTATTAGCTAGGTGTGATTGGTTATCAGGTTCCCATTTTTTGAAGAGCACATACCAGAAAAGCAGCTACCGCTTATTGTGTGTCCTTTTCGCAGTTTGGGATCATCTCTCTTCACAGCATTTTTAGGCCCACACGGCCCCTTAGTATTCCCCCACCCACAAAGGGGGCGAGGGCTGCAGAAAGACCGGTGCGTCGTGACATAATTCCATATGTCAACCAATCAAGCCGGCGAAAGAGATTCCGGATATGTGGGTTTGTATAACGCTAACTGCAATAATCCTGAGAGTTGTATAGTTACATACATTCCCACATATTGCGCCCTATCCCGGCGCCGCAGGCACATGTGTGAACGAGTAGCTGTACCAAGACTCCGTCCGGGCCGAGGTATTCTGCTTTTTTCTTATACCTACGGAAATAGGCACTACATACACAAGCATTACCTAATATAGTCCAGCTCATCAGCTTCCGTTATCTCGTCCCGCGGAACTATCCATGTTGTACGTAGTTGACTGCCAGAGCAACCATGCCGTATTACCTAACCGGACATGCGTACCGGCGTATTACGTAGTGTAGCACCGATCAGACCTACAGTTCGATTCGTAAGACCGCCTGCGACTTCAGCCAATGTATACCATCTTACCGCTGCTGTGGTTAAAGCACCCGCTTCCGTATGCGAGGCGATGCGAGGCGATGCGTGGAATTTTTCTAGAAGGAAACTCTCGGACCCCGGTCCGTCGTCCTAAACTGCATGTAACTAACGTACCTCCCACCAGTTACGTATGTCATTGGAGAGAGAGGCTCTCGCCATATTACGCAACGAAGTTCGGGGAGCTGCCTGCGGTAATCTCGCACACGTACCTACCCGGGAGTTCCTCCTCGTTTTTTCCGAGGTCGTCGCTAGGTGAACTACTCACGCGAGTCGCAGATAAATTGCAACGCCAAGCTCCCTACAACCTCTTTAACCCCTAGCAACCGCCACAATTATCATCATCACCGTTTAAAGCCCTCATAGGCTTTACAATTCCTTACGCGTATTACAGTTATAGCGTCGTAGCCTTTTACGGCGTAAATAAAAGCTTCTCAAATATCTATTTTAATTCTTTTCGAATTTTACTTGAAGATTTACTAAAATACTAGACGCTTAATACTACGAGATACCTGTTAAAACGATGCTAAATACTACTTAAGATAGAGTTGTAATTTATCTGCCACCGATCTGCTACATTTGCAACTTAGCTACTATGGGCTAGTTTCTATTCGATATTAACGAGATTTTTAATATTCCAGTGATATATTTGTTAACTTTTACTCCGATTTTAGTATAAATGTTTAAAGATGAGAATACGATAGCATGAAAGACTTTACTATTTTCTTGGTTCTGTATTATTATATTTATTCAGAATACTCTACACATATCTACTCCGACAGGCCGTAATTATCATTCTCTTCTTCCTCGTAGCTAAGATCGAAGTCTACACAAGGATTCAGCTCGGCCCGCTCGGCCTCGAGCGCCGAGCGCGTGTCTATATGAAGCCCTTCTATATCGATATCTAACGCAGCATTACGCATATGAGTATCTCGTATAACCGGGCTATCGCTGAAGGTGATCTTCTGCTGCCTCGGAAACCTGCGTATAGGAGGGTATCGGGTGTTTTCCTGCTGTAGAGCCTCGAAGCCACCAAGTAGCGGCGCGTGAATGTCGCCGTTCAGGTGAGCTTCCGCGCGAAATAGGCCCGTACTAGCGTAGTTCGGACCTTGGACGGCACCTATGCTCTCGTCCGGATGGATTACCAGTTCGCCGTTGTGTAGAAACTCTTTGGCCTTAACACAACCCAGCTGGGATTCAGAAGGACCGTCTGGTGGCGGTATATCAGCGTGCGGTATAAAGGGACGTGGACGTCGAATAGCCTGCTGCTTGCCACCTCTTTGCAGCCTTAGGAAAGCTGAAGATTGTAGAAAACCAGATGATACTGTGGTCATCCCCTTATTCTCACTCTGGGTCTGTTCGTCGTCTTCGTCTAGGGCCATTACGTAGACCCTTCCTGTGCCGTCCCCAACAGCGAGTTTGGTAAAGTCGGGAGAAAAAGCACCACACATAATGGGCCCAGAGGCCTCGATGAGGTCCTTGACAAGTACAGCTCTGCCATGGCGAATATTCCACACTTTTACAACACCGTCGGAGGAGCCCGTATAGAGCCTATCTGCCGTCGTTCCCCATGCTGTGAACTTCGCGCCAACGTCCTCATGCTCCCTTTCACCTAAAAGTTCCTCGACTGGGTCGCCGTGTTCAAGGGTACATATAGGTAAGTCACTGAGAGCCGAGTCCCAAACGTAGACGTTGCCGTCCGTACAGCTGGCTGTTACATAACAATACAGCGTACAATTGGGTCTGTTCCCGCACGAATATTAGCATTATAAAAAATCTTTATACTGTAAGCGCACAGACGAAGTAGCACGTACCGGAGGGAGATTTCGTTAATATCGATAGCAGGGCAGTCAAGCGTCTTAATGGCCGTATAGGTGCCGCTTTCGTTCTTCTCGAAAATGCGTATCTGCGTGTTCACATTCCCCTCCAACTCTAGACCCGATGCAGAGGTTGCTGCTGCGAAGGACTCCCTCGCCGGGTGCCATACAACTTCGAAAACGTTCTGAGTCGCCGCGCTATTGACTTTGACTTGCGTTCCCGTAATCGTGTTCCAAAGGCAAAGCTCACCGGAGTTCCTTCTGTCCTCGGGGATATCATGGTCCTCGCTGCCGGGTAGAGGCCTCGGGGAATACCCAATGAGTAGTTGGTCCCTCACCTTCGGAGCCAAACCCCAGCGGATCGCTGATGGGAAGTAGGCCCACTTTTCAGATGGCACATAATCCTCGTCGTGGACTCTGGTACAGGAGTACGCATCAAACCCACTAGCAGATATATCAGACATGTTCACCTTATACACCCGTACAGCATTGGTAGGAACGTCGGCGGCCGTGGCAATCATGCCGAGGGGGTGCTTCGATGCCACGACAAAGTTCACGCGACCTTCATGACCCCACGTCCCTACGACATCCATCTTGTCTCCATCGAGCCTCCAGACTTTGACGGTCTTGTCAAAACTGGACGTGAAGGCGAGATCGTTCACGGGCTCGTAATCCGAGGATACGACAGAAGTGAAAAGCCAAGGATCCTGGCTCTCTCTCATGGATTCCAAAGCATTATCGCCTTGTGACACGATTGGGCGGATGATGCGGTGATCGGGATATGCCCGTAATGTCTTAGAAGTAACCGAGCCGAGCAATAGATTACCTGGCTTATTGTACTGCTGGTTGTGTGAGTCGGAATGGGTGGTGGTGCCGCAGACAAAGTGCGTGTTCGATAGCCAGCTGAGAGTCGTGATGTCTCCAGCACAGCCCGTCCATTCGATCCTGGGCTCAAGAGCATCTTCACGGTTGGTCTTGAATGTAGTTGTGAAGTTTTGATACCGCCTGATACTGAGTGGGCGATTGCCACCGATCTCCCTGGCTAATAGCAGCGAGGGGACGACATTGGCTCGCGAGACATCGATTTGCTTATCGCCATCATCCCTCTCTATACGGAATGACTTGGGCGATGTGTTGGTTCGCCGGTAGAATAAGTCTGCAAGGTAATTCTCTACGTCAACGTCAGACCGCGCCAAAAGAGAAAGAGGCGGGTCGCGGTAGTCTTTGTAACCGTTCCGAATAACTTCCATGATGCCGTTACGAATCGCAAGATCTGCCACGTCTTTCTTAAGAAGGTGGCGTAAGTCTCGTTGGTAATCTCGGCCCCTTGTAGCGTCTCTCCCATAGAGAGCCCTAGCAAGGTAACGGAGGTATTTCACCTCGTCCTCACTGAAATCCACATGGATAGTACATGGCTGGCGGAGTTCTTCTGCACCCAGACGGATCAGCCGACCAGAGTTGCTCGTGCCAGCTATGAGACGTTGCCGGTCGGGAGCTCTCAGATAGGGCCGTGACCTTAAGCCAAACCATTGGTTCTTCGGCGCTTCTGGCGTGCCTTCCCTTTTCGATTCGAATGCTTTGCCAGATTGCCACTGTGAAGCCTTGGCTCTCGTCCGGAACCTTTGCGGAGTTATCAACGGCTTCTTCTTGGGTAGGAGCGGTGGGGGTGCTGGCGCCCGGCAGGGTTCAGATCCAAGCTCTTCATATTCTCCGAGCTCATCACCATGGTCGGGCTCCAGCAACCCTTCATCTACGCTGTCGAACACCTCGTCATGCTGGGTTGTACCATAACTACCCGGAGTTCGGTGGTGCTCTTCCTCGATGGAAGGAATAATGGCACTCGGACGTGAGGTTGGCTGGGTATGCGTGGGAACGGGGGAAGGAGCACGATATGCCTGGTGTCTGTTAGGAATGCATAAAAGAATGTCATGTCCCGGGGGAACTTACGGGAATCTTAGTTAACTGGTTCACCAGCTGTTGAATCCGGGTAGCTACATTAATTTCCACCTCGTGAGACAGCTTGCCATTTCCACGGCGGAAATGGGTTTCAAAGTCCTTGTCGGCAACCTGGCCAATGATGGTCTTTCCGAGGACCGCAGTGTTGTACGTTCCCTTGGGGAGCTTATTCAAGGCAGCCTCGAGGTGTGGGATAACCTGTAGTTGTAAACATGTCATAAGCGCGTCCCGGTCGATATGTCCAGCGGCGCGGTTTACGCCCGCCGAGTTGAGCTGAGCTGTGCCGTTGACCCCATGTCTAACGGACGCGTCAACTTTGCGACGTTTTGCAGGTCTATCGTTTCCATTGACTAGTAATGGCGTGGCAGGCTGCTCCTGTGGAGAGATCGTAGCCGTATCGGCAGGGATTGGAAGAGCTTGAGGCGAACGAGTGGAAGCGGATGCTATAGAAGATGTTGGGCGAAAGACAAACCGCGCATGCTCATAAAGTTTGTCGTCGTCTTCGTTGTCGATGGTAAGATCGATTACATGATGCAACGCCATATTCGATGGAAACGCGTCGGCTGAAGCATCGATCCTTTTTACCAACCGGGTTTTAGTAAAATTAAAAGGGTAAATCAAGGTTTTAAACTCAAAAAACGCGAAACGGAGTAGAAAAGAATGTTAGAAAATATAAAACTGAAGTAAACTTTTAAATCAGGTTCCTAATAATAGTTAAACTTTATATCACTTAATTAATAAGTTTTCTTATTTTCTTCAAATTTTAAGAAAAAATCTTGTTTTCTATTAAAATTATGTATTTAAAGGGTTATACATGCTTAAATGAATAAATAATCTTATATTATATAACCTGCGGTACCTCCACTACGAATTTAGCTACGATATGTCGAAGCTGTTGTCGGGTTTCATTTACTTTGGAATTATGTTCTAATAGATTCGGGGCCTGTTCCATTTCTCTCAATTTCATGTTTAAAAAAACTACAAATACATGCTCAGTCAGTCACTTTCCCTCGTTATCCAAGCCACCGTCGAAGGCCTTCGACAATGTACCGTTTAGAGCTTCGGCTTGACGTTTGCGGTTTCGGCGTTAATCTCGGCATACAGGCGGTCGATCTCCGCCTTGTACTTCCGCGCCGTTTGCGGTCTCTTAAGCTTTAGACTATCGGATAACCGAAAGTTAGCAAACAGGGAGGGCTATTTCAAGAACGAGCGTCATAAAATCGCTGGGGATTGGAAGAAACTTACGTCGGCGTCAGCAATTCGTTCTCGATGGTGAACGGCTCGATATCCAGAAGGGCGTTGCGGACTCTCTCATAGCCGTTGAACTTGTGGCTCTTGCCAATGTCGTCGATGTGCTTGAGGAAAGCCTTCCTCACCCGAAGGTCCTTCGCCGCGACCCTCACGGCTTCGAGGTCGTCCGGTGAGATGGTTTTCTTCAGAACCTTGCTCGCAAACGGCGCAAACGCGGCAGGGTCCACCCCGAAGATGCCAACCAGGGTAGATTGGCTCGGATCGCCGTGCACGTAAGCCATCGCAACCAATCCGGAGCTGCCCATATACACGTTCTCGATTCGCTCAGGCGAGATATACTCTCCCTGAGATAACTTGAGGACGTTCTTCTTGCGATCGACGATCTTTATACGGCCCATTTCGTCAATCTCGGCAATATCACCCGTGTGGAACCATCCATCAGGTTCGAGAGCCTTGGTGGTCTCTGCCTCGTTCTTGTAGTACTCCCGGAAAATGCCCGGTCCCCTCAGCAACAGCTCACCCCGAGGTCGCGGCCTGTCCGTAACGAGGTACTCCAGATCCGGCACGGATTCCAAGCAGACCTCGATGCCAGCGACTGGCGGTCCGATGTTGCCCGTTGTGAAATCGTCACGCATCTGGAAGGACGCCACGGCGTACGATTCGGTAAGACCATAGCCCTGGGCGAAGTAGTTGCCAAACGCTGCTCGTAGGAAGGCCTGGACGTCCGGGTCCAGCTGTGCGCTACCACTCACCATGGAGTGGCATTTTTCCAAACCAATAGCAGCGAGCACCTTGGGCGTCCAAATTCGATCGTAGATGAGATGCTGATTGTGTGCCTTTCCACGAGGCAGCTTCATGCTAGCTTTCTTGGTCTCAATGACCCTACGAGAGAGAGCACCTCTGATTCCCGGCGCCTCAACGGTCTGGGTTTGAATGCCAGTGCTAAACCGGTTGTACAGTCGCGGCACTGATACGATGCCGGTCGGTTTGAGAAGTTTCAAGTCGTCGACCAACTCCAACATATTGCCGTGGAAGAAACCCAGCGCGGCACCTTCAGCAAGCGCTGTCTGATCAGCCATCCGACCGTAGATGTGAGCGAGCGGCAAGTATGATATCGTGGAGTCCTTATGCGACATTTGGCCAATACTCCGAGCGCTTGCGAGGGCCGCAACGCAGTTGGCGTGTGTCAGGACGACACCTTTGGGGTCACCCGTCGTACCAGATGTGTAGTTAATGGTAAGGACATCATCCGGGCGTGGGGGGCGCGGGGGGTGCGCGGCCTTGGCTCCGAGCTTCTCAACCGCCTCCAGGGACCAGATCTGAACGCCATGTTGGGCGGCAATTTTATTGAGCAGGGCCAACTTGGAGCAGCCGTCTGGCTCACCCGCCTCCAGAGGATCAACCGATATGATCAGCTTGATGGACGGTACTCGTGGAGCAAGGGCAAGGAGCGTCGGAATATGAGGCAACGAGGCCACAACACAGGAGAGTTCGGCATGCTTGAGGATGTACTCGCCGGCATCGGGTCCTAGCGTCTCGTACAAAGACACACTAAAGAGTGACTGTGAGGTCAGGGCCAAATCTGTGGTGAGCAGCGCAGTCAGTACATAGGTCATGCCGAGTGGTCAAGGTTTAGAATGCGCCCTCACCTGTGATCTGCCATTCGGGCCGGTTCTGGCTCCAAATACCAACTCCACGGTTGCCAGGAGGCACGCCAATTCGGCGACGAAGCTCGAATATACCGGAGCCGAGATCCTTGGATCGCTTGTTCACCTCAGCATACGTCTGCCAGACATATTTGCCCTCCCAGCTCTTGGTGGCGGGATTCCAAGGGCGAGCGCCCAAGCACCTGTTATTGGGGAAGCGCTTAACAGCGTCTTCCCATATGTCGTAGAAAGTACGAATAGATGGATCGTAGGTCTCTAACAGCGGTTTGTCGGTATAGCGCCAATGACGATAGATGGGAGTGCGGCCTTCGCGTTCAGTGCCTGGCAAAGGGAGCGCATAGGGGGTGCCCGGAGGGGGTGGTATTGTCAATTGCTTGATTTGGGCTTGCGTCTGAAGGTTGGGACCCATCGTGGTATCAGTTGGATTGCGGTTATATGGTATCCCTTTCAAAGTTACGTGCTGGGATATTCACCGAACCAATGGAACTGGTGTGGTGGAAAGCAGGACGCGTGAGGTGGGATCCCTTGCGACGTCGCAACGCTACAGACTGTATGCGACGCGAAAAGCCTAAGTTGGGAGGGAGGGTCGAAGAACGTCTCGGACCAGCGCTGTCCTCTGTATAGAGCGGCTCGAAGAGGATAAAATGGTTTAAATGAATAGAATATACTGATGATAACCCATTGGGGTAGGTTAAGTTAAATGTAGTTGTACGTACACGTCAGAACAGGAATGGAGGGACCGTCAAGTGATGATGAGTCTTGTTGAGCGAGCAGCTACAGTTAGAATCTACAGAACCCTGGGTCCAGCAGGTTCCGGGGGTTTTCATACTCCACCGCGGTTGCTAACATATCAATAGGCCGCGCCCATTGGTTGTGTAGGTCGCTTGCTGTCTTCCTTTCATGGGTCATGGGGTAAATGATAGCGCACCACTAAAGACCGGGGCGGAGATTACATAGTATGTACATATAACGGGACCACCTGGTAGCCGGTAGCCTTATTAATATCTCCACCACGTGTGCTTAAAGAGCCGAGGTTTCTTTTACATCCGTGCCTCGGACCGGACATTAGACCAATGACGTATCCGGTTGGGATATCTAGTATCTGAACTGCAGCAATTTATGTGAACTATTTCCAGGACGGGGGGGACAAATACCAGTAGTACCCAGTACAACGAGTTCCAGATGGCTGTGGAGTACATACGGCAGACTTGATTAGGGGGGCGGCTGGGCTGGGCTGGCTGGGAACTCCACATCCTTTGCACAACATCCACCATCTCGCACATGGGGATCTCCTTAAAAGAGGATGTTGAAGACAGGTGCATATTACTATCTAGTGGTAGGAGGTGATTCCAGAGTTGTGGCTCTACATTCAGGGCTGCCGCAAAACGAGACGCCTATTCTTTCTATGTATGTCCCCGTGTCAGTGTGATGTTTCCTGTCATTCCTTGCATCTCAACGGTGACAGAACGTCTTCGTGGGAACCCGAAACGCTTGATCCTTACACAACTGCTAGAAGAAGGACCAAGTTTCGCGGACGGTTCAGCGGCGTATATCTTTCGGGAACATGGCCCTCTGACAATGTCCCATCTCGTCCCATGAGGTTTTTGCTGATAGGGGTAATAAAAGATGACGACTTGCCCGATACACCAAAACATAGCAATATTGCACGAAGTAATGGGTGCTGTTTCGTTTTATATCTAACCGCCGCCCAAGTATTCGGCGGAATTAAAAGCCGGGTCTGCTTCTTTTGGATTTGATCTGCCCTGGCTGGTAGGATTAAGAGTATTAATGAATTCCTAAAATGCCATTTACAATACCTGGCGTCTACTGGGTATCTTTGGTAATTCGAGGAACTAATATTATCTATGGATACAAGCAATTACCAGGCAAAAGGAACAAGGGGTTGATGTTGCTCGTTAGTAACTACTCTACAATGCGTGTAATTATATGAAAAGGGTAATCGATATACGGCACACCGCCAGTAGAAATATTGTCTGCTATGTAGATCAGTCTGGCAATATTGTAGAGAATATGTATTGCTGATAATAAGCCCCGGAGAACTTCGGCATAAAGGAGGGATTTGGTTCCAAGCGGCAGGAGTATAAGACGATGGAATAAACTCACGAAGTTTATACAATGGGGGACTTGAGGGGAGTAACCAGTATATATAGACTGGAGTACATCTTAATCTAACGTCATGTGTATGGGATCTCGGTCCTGGTAGCTATTACCCTATGATGTCTCCGCTGGAAGCCGTCGTCCACAGTAGTTGCGTCTGTCGAAAGTTAATCTTCCACGGAGACAAATACTTCTCTTGACGTTAATGCGTGGAACTGTCAGACTGAATGACTTGAGCTATGCATAGTAGGCACTTACTTTTCCCAGCTTCGCCACTACCCCCCTTTATCTTCGTGCACCAGGAGAAGTCAGACAACCACAACAGCATTATCACTGCTGCCCCTTTGCAACCCCTGGCCACCTACCGTCTCTCAGATAATATATCGGGACGGGATTGAGGACTGCCTGGGCTTTACTGCAAGAGCAATCATGGTTCTTCGGGATTGGTATCATGTCAAGACCGCTCGGTAGGGACGCAGATCAGCTAGGAATCAATGTGGAATGAGTCATAATAAAGCGGTGCCCGCCTATGTATAGCCATGGAAAATGTCGAGTTTACATGTGGCGAGTCTATGGCCCGTCCGTCCGTCCGTCAGCTGCCCTAAATAAAACGATCGATACTCGAACATTTCTCGAAGGTTGCTAAACAGAATTCCCATTCAAGAGGCTAGGCCGATCCAATTCTAGGCTATGAAGATAAAATAATAAGCTCAAGAACCCGGGAACAAGGTCTAGCAAGGAAGCCCGCCTTATATACACACAAATCGTATGGGAAACGGGAGAACTCCAGGTTCTTCAGGTTCTAACCTTGCTCAGCCGTTAGGCTTTGCTCATGCGTTTACAATACTTAAAACCTTAAATTAAAATTATGGTTAGCTCGTTCAGCTTTAAAGCGGCCTATTTTTCTAACCAAGCGCATGCGATAAGTACTACCAATGTTGAAACCACCCGCTTCCGCGTTGTTTTCCCAATGTTTAATATCAACTTTAAAAGACTAATTCCTCAACAAAACTCATCCTTCTGTTACGAGCCAGTTAACTACGTTCTCGACTCCTGGTGCTGGAGCGTTGCAAAAGTCTGACACATAAATTAGGAAGGCTACTCTGCGAATCTGACCTCTCTGCCGCAATGAATCTCCCATCACTTCTCCAGATCAACTTCTTCGAGGAATACTTTCCTTCACAATGGCAACTGGCGTCACCCCGCCCCAGAGATACGGCAAATGATATTTGAGGCAGTCGCACAGCGCGGCCGCACCCCAAAGGAAAGCCATAGGGGATGAAAGCTAAACTGTAAAAATTGGCAAGACTATTATGAAGGCGTGAGTTGCTCCATGCTAACACTGTCTCCGTCCTGTTTTCTTGACTTGAGCGGGTGGTTCAAGGTTAACAAACGAAGCCTTGTAAGGCATATCGGTTACGCGTGGAGCTCCCAAAGTATGACTGCGGGAAACCAGAAACCCCCGCTAAGATCCGTGAAAAGTTAGAGACGCAACTCATGGTGAAATTGTAACTATATCGCTTTCCCCCTTTTCGTTCTCTTTCCAATATTAACCTCCCTTTGATTATAGATGCTGGCGGCGTCGACTTCCAGGTTCTTTTTAGAATATACGGACCTTGTTATGCGGTCTAATTACTATAATGCTAGACACCGACTTGAGTCTGGAAATATAATGACCATCCTTTCTCCGGTGCAATACATGATCTTTTTGTTATCTTAGGAAAATGCGATGGCAATGGAGAGCTGACTTTCGAAATTACCGCGGAATTTTATTTGTTATTCTCTACAAGGTATGATAAGGCGATCGCCTAGTAAGCGGCGATTCTGATAATTAACCTCTTTTGACCGCTGACATTCTCTTCTCCCCAACACTAGATGAGCACTTTAAAATGGAGGCGGGACCCTCCGTCAAGCGCTTGCGGCGGAGTACCCGAAGGTGCTATCACTGTGCGTATAACTACCTTGGATTGTACCTTCAATCTGAACTAACAGATAGTATCAGGTAGAAAGCGCAAGGTCAAGTGTCAGCTCACCAATGAGAACGTCGAAACTTGTGCTGAATGCGTAAAGAGTGGGACGCAGTGCACTCTTCAACCGCCTGAGACGGAGCTGAGTAACGGAAGCTCTCCCGCCCATGTTGGTAAGCAGGAACATGAATCAAGGCTAGAGCGCATTGAATCTCTCTTGAAAAGGCTGGTTGGGGCTCAAGAACGATCCCGGCCGGCTGAAGGTTCCTTTCAATCCGAGCCTACAGTTCCCGCTTCTCTTTGGAACGATTTTGTAAGTCCTGCCAAGCAAATTTCTTTGCAAGGGTCCAATTACTTGGACAATATCAGTTGCTTCAATTAACAACCGATGAAACTCTTCCTCCCGTCGACGACCATTTCCCAACCGGCGGATACCCCAGATGCCAAGCAGTCACCTGTGGCCCCTCTGCGGTCTGCACAAGATGCAGTTACCATAGTCACAAACACTGCTGCTTGGCTCTGGGGGGCGGAAACCCCTCCTGGGAGCGTCCTGAAGCCAGATGATACACTCCAGCTCCCAGACATTGCTGCCATTTCGAGAGGCAGTGCAATGCATGTCGCTAAAAATATCACTCTTATTTGCGCTATACATGCAACAGCTCCAGGCGAGTTTCGATGTGCAATTTCTAGAATCTCAAAGCGTCGGAAAGGCCATTGAACTGATTGTCGAGCGAGTCAAGTTATTCGTCCTATCCTACGAAGATGAAGCTTGCTCGTTGGACGGCCTGGAATGCTTGACTCTGCTAAGCTTGATTCAACTTAACGATGGCGCGATCCGAAAGGCGTGGATGACCTTTAGGAGAGCTCTCGATATCGCCAGATTGAAAGGGCTTCAGAACAGCTTCTCCCTCTCCGCACGCAACTCGTCTTGCAGCGACATAGCCCTTCGCCGACGCCTGTGGCTCTCGACTGTCTGTGGCGACTGCTACTGCAGTCTTCTCCTCGGCCTTGGGCCTGGACTTGGGATCGCACCGTTTGGTCCTGACGACGAGACCTGGAACGATCCGCTTGCTGACGACGATGCAAACGTGCAGCGCCGTATTTGTCTAATTGTGGCGCGCATTGCACGGAGAAACGCCGTTGGCCTTCACCAAGACCGCAATATCCTCCGAGAAACAGATGAGGCGCTGAACAGATTACAAGACTCAATGCCTGCTTCTTGGTGGAGAGCCCCATCGTTCTGTCAAAATCGATCCCTCGATTCAGGCAAGGAGCCTAACCGCCTAATATGCCAGCTGTGGTTTCTTCAAGCGCGAATGTTTGTGCACATGCCCATCGCTTTTGGAAAAACTATGAGTGGCTTGTTGAACAGCCTCGAAAGCTGTATGGAGGCATCCAGGCTTACACTTCGTCGATACCTTGGACTAAGCACGCCAAAGATCACCCATCCCGTTGTAGAACCGTCGATTAGTCGGCCTTTTTAGCTGCGGTGGTTCTTCTCCTTGCCAAAGTACAGCTTCGACATCATAAGGTGCACTCGATAGCTTCCAGATCCGATTCAGACCGGGCTCTGCTTGAGCAAGTCATTGACTCATTCGAAGCCTTTGGGATACTGTGCAGCAGAGAGCATGTAGCAAGGCAGATCTCTGAGATTCTCTCCACCATGCTGGATATTGTTACTGCCAACTCAGAGAATGCCTTGTTCGCAGCGAGTAACTCCTCTGACCCCAACACTCCCTTGATACTCGGAACATCCTTCGGCCCTAAGGTCGCTGTTGAAGGCGCTTTTAGCACGACAAGTCCGGGATGAAAGATATCATTCCCTCTTCGATCCAGCCAGCGCTTGACGCACAAAGTCCAGCCTCACACCTAATTAGCCTGTTGTTCGCAACCAAACGATCGGTGTCGGATGTACCAAACCCCACTCAAGAGATATCACGTAGCCACGGAGGGCTTACTCTTGATGATTCAAGATATCCGACTATCCTGCGATAAGATCCCCCATAAAGATTGCGGCATTATCACGGTCACTTTGCCATCCACCAGACGCAGTTGCTCTCTGATTAGGACTCCTGTTTGAAGAGAGAGAATCCGGAATGCAATAGCCACGCAAGACTTATTCGAGTCTCTCATCCACATCTGCTAGGATGCGGAGCTGTTTTTCTGTAGTTCCAATAGCTCCCTCCCTTTTCTCACTATGTGTGCATTTTCAATGAGAGAGTCCTCCCCTTTGCCATTAATGGCAAGGTACGTCATGAACGCACCCAACTCTTCGATTCGGATGCACCAATTCTCGCCCAGCAACGCAGCAATCACGCCAGGTGCAATCCATCTCTTAGTCGCAACTCCTCCTGGCTTAACGATGAAAGTCTCCCATATGGTGGCATGATTCTCTGCGAATGCGAGAGCCCTGGTCTCAAGCAAGCCCTAAAACAATGTCAGATCTGGAAAACGTATGATGGATTGGACCAGGACCATACCTTCATCTTGCGCGCTCCTTCTAGGAACCATAACTTCTCTTCTTGGTTCTGGCGCACAAATTTTCCGCTTAAATGGACGTATCTAAATCGGGGTCTGCTGGGTTTTGTTTCCAATACTCGTGCCATGCTTTCTAAGAAAGCAAGGGGATACTCCAAGTCGGCAGTGAGGCTCCCGGTATTGGTTCCCATGTTCCTTCAACGCTCAATCAGTAAAGAATACCTGGATTTGGCTGAAAGTCTCCATTTTTAGGCGAAACTTACCAAATCATGGCTGCGGCATCTGCGTGCGCTTGCAATACATCTTCTGGCCATATTGAGAAGTCCCTGATCAAAACACACTCAAGCTTCGGATGGCCGGATACGTCGGCGGGCAGATCCCGACGCACGAACGCGACGACACTCGAGATGCTTGGATGAGCGAGACATTGAATAAGGACTTCGCCCCCAATCATTCCGCTCGCGCCAACGACGAGGATCTTCATGGCGACGAAAATAGGGGGGTTGATAAGGGTGAGTAACGGCAACCGGCAGGTGAACAGACGCGTTCCAATGTCCGTGAGAGTTCAAATTTAACGCATGTGCCTTGCGAAGATAAATATGATGGCGGAAATTCAAGGGATAGTCCTGACGGAGTTCAAAAACACCTTTGGCGGAGTTTGAGAAGCCCTCGCGCTGTCGGCCGAGTCGGCGGAGAAGGATGAGGCCATCGCTATTCATCAATACCAGAAATAGAGGAATTTAGAAAAAGCCAGAATAAGCCACTGTGCTCTTGTAGCTCAAGCAACAGCCGCTGATCGCTCTGAGGTTCTCTTATTACAATGTTCAGCAGGTTGATTCGACATTAAACAGTCCTAGCCACCGGCATCTCGATTGACGGAAAAAGACGTTCCAGACCATTCCGACACGGTATGCATCGTCGCTGGTGACTCGAGTTCTCCAAATAATGCAGTTCTTTCAGCTACCGGCGCCTCAGCTGACGTTTGGCAACTAACTGGCACGAATTCTTTCCTCGCTCAACGCCAAGACATTCCTCGTTTCCGGAGGCGGAGTTGCAAGGCCGTCGAGGCCATCGGCCATATCCGCTCGGCGTTCCGCAATCTACTGGATCATTACATTTCGTGCCCGTCGATCCCAAGGACCTGGATAGCGTGAAACCACCAGCAGCTTCGTCTTATGCGCGGCGGGGCATCTGATGAGGACATCAGGCTGCCGTGATACATACGTTCCCAGGATGAGCCATACCGTTCGCGGCGTTGAGGCTCGTTTATAGAAGATCTCCGAACAGCGAACGTCGAATCCCGACACCTAGACTCCGTCGGCCCTTGGCAGCTCTAAGCTTAAGAGCAGAGCATGGGCTCTTGAGGGGACGGGCTTCGATTGGCTCCCCCTGAGATGGACGATCGGCGCATAGCGCCCCCCCCTGCCGTTCCTGTTTCAGATGGATTTCAAGAGCCGGATCGCCGCGCATCACAGCGCATATTTATTTATAAATTTTTTGGGGGGAGGTGGAACGAGCGATTGCAAGGACCACCATGCCCCGGATGCGACATGCGCGTGGGTTGGGTGTGGTGTTCTCGAGGCACCCGGGCGAGAAGAATTGGATAATAGTAGATGTGTTCCCTACTTAGATAGGTAAATCGCCTGGTGGTAGGCGGGCACTCTCTTCATCTTCACTCTTTACAGTATTCTATCCCGACGTAGTTATCCAACAGGCCTGGTGCTAGTGGCTCTTCTTTTTCTTTTGCGCCTTCGCTCTTTACTTCATATATATTTTCCATCGACAAACCCCTTCTCCTGTCAGGATGGCTCGAATCCCTCAAATGTCTTTCCCGCGGGTCTCCTTGGTGTCTACGAACATGCAGAGGGGTCTTCATATCGGTCTCCGAGCAGCCCAGCTGGTGTCCGCATTCGTTACCCTGGCGGTCACAGCCTACGGTTAGTCGGAACCTCGTCGGGGCGGCCGCGGAAGGATTCGCGTGGAAAGAGGGCTGACACAAAATCCTCGCAGTCGCCGACTGGTACCATGGCGACAACCTGACGTCGCCTCCAGCCCAGGTCAACTGGCTGCTGATCTGCTCGGTCTTCTCCGTCTGGTCCATCGGATATCTGGAAGGAGCGAAGAGATTCTGTCCCCGAGGTACGTGGGCCCCACACGGGTCGACAGTATCCAGTCCTCGGCTCACTAAGGGAGACGTACTCACGCTTACTCTTTTTCTTTTCTAGCATTCCACCCCTTCGCGGCGCTGGGCCTCGAGTCCGTCAACGCGCTCTTCCACCTCTTCGGCTTCGTCTACCTGGCCGTCTTCATCAGCAGGCTCCTCTTCTGCTGGGGCAGCGTGTGCGGCGCCGCCCGCGCGGGCGTGGCGTTCGGCGCCCTGGGTTTCCTGCTCTGGGTCGCCTCTGCCGCCCTCGCGGCCCGGGAGATTATTAGAGGCGAAACCTCACCGTCGTCGCCCCACCCCGCCCCCCAGCCGGCTGAGGCGTCAAAGAAGGAGGAGGCGGCGCTGGAGGAGGGTTCTTAGATTATCTACGCACCTTACCCTCGCGGGGCTATCGACGACGTCATCTTGTGTGGGTAAGATTAGGACGGGAGCGAGTCTGTTCTGGTCCTCCCGGTTATGGGAGGAAACATAAAATATGACGGATCTTAAAAGGCGGACAAGGTCAATATTGGGATCCTGTGTATCTCGTGGCCCAGAACCGCATGGGTCGGCATGGTAAAACTGTGCAACACGTCCTAATCGTTCGACGCTGGCGCCAATTGCCCGGCAGCACATACCTTATGTATGAGCGGTATGACTGAAGGGGAGCCATGGCTACGTCTAGATGACAGTCTGCCTGGCATTAATGGGTACTAACGACTAACGGAGCGGAGTTACGGGTGTGGCTTGGGCTACGGGCAGAGGATACATGACGAATATTAACAGGCAGGCTCTGGACAAAATAGTTGGGCCGCCCTTTCGAGTATACAGGAGTTAAATATGAGAATTAGATAAACCATATCCCACTAATAACGATAGTTAGTTTATTTGATCACAAAAAATTCAAAGTCCGTAATTATTCGATTTCGTTTCAAGGAAGTTCCGTAAATCCTTTATAAGATACAATAGCGAATGGATATACCTTCATAGTCAACGGTGGCCTAACTGTTTTATCTGGAGCCTGACAAGGCCTATACGAAGACACGTAATAATTATTATACAAGTCCATACATTCCATTAGTAGCATCGGTTCCCCTTCGTCCCTAGACCAGACCAAAGACGACTAAGCAAGTCTAGACCCGTGCTACGTTAGCTGACACATGCTGTGGGGTGAAAGTAGGGCTGTGAATAAATCCATAATGTAAGCAGCGATGCTGGCTAAAGTCCGTGGGGTGTCTAAACTTGGCGGAGTTCGAACGGACTTCCACTGTTCAAACCCCAACTAGCTGGGACAACTTGCCCCCCAATAGCGCCTCCAAATGACGTCTTTGCGGATTCGAACCCCGCTAAGCGAGCAGTACCTCTAACACTACCCCACGGATATGTCCCTATATAGTACTCCCCATCAACCCAGGATCTTCTTTCGAAGCTCATTCGCGAACCATTCGCGGAGAACGCAGCGGGGAGGAACTCGTGGTCCTCATTACATGGAATGGGCCGGAGGTAAAGGCTTATTAACCTGTCCTTGTACCATCCCATCGATTTTTAGGTTTATGGTGCTGTATTCTTACGCCTTGGAAGCGAGGGCGCCGGAATTCTACGCCTCATTCGTCGGTATACACGTAACGAACAGTGACAATTGTGAATTTTCCTTCTTCCACACCTCCCGTCACATACTAGCTTCCACACCGGCCGCCACTGTCTCGCCTAACTCTGTAACATTGTTAAAGTTAGCCCACTGAGCATGGTATGACCACGTCAATCCGATGGCGTGCTTACGAGGGCTTCGCCCCGCTATCCCCAAAATGGGCCTTCGGGAGGAAAAGAGTTGGCGGTTCGAGAGCTCCCGGGAGCGCCATAGCGCCTATCGGAGGGGTGGGTGAGTGAATCTGCGCGGTTCATAAGGTAATGGATAGAACAGAGCTGTGTTTTCGTTTCCCGAAATGTTATATGTGACCTCTATCCCCTGCGAATGTGGGACTAAGTTGGGAAAGTCGAATAACCACGAGCGAAGCCCGCCGCGAAACCTGATTCTAACTCCAGAGGGGCTTGCACTGCATATTAATTAATCACGATGGCTGAAGAACTGAGCAAGAACTTCGAGACGCTCCAGCTCCACGCTGGGTAACCACTCCCTCTCCATATAGAGACGTGAGCCTGGTTGGAAACTGACCTCGGGGAAGCCAGGAGCCGGATCCCGCGACAAACTCTAGAGCAGTTCCCATATATGCCACAACGGTTCGCGTAGACATCTGACCAGGAGTTGGAACTCGCAGCACTGACCTGCCTATCAAGAGCTACACATTCAATGATTCCGCGCACGGAGCCAGGCTGTTCGCCCTCAAGGAGTTCGGGAATACCTATAGCCGCATAATGAACGTGAGCAGACCCGCCGCGGCCGTTCTTGCTCGGGACTTACAAATATGCCTCTACAGCCCACCGTCGATGTCTTCGAGAAGCGAATCGCGGCCCTGGAAGGCGGCGTGGCGGCCGTAGCAACATCTTCCGGACACGCAGCACAGTTTATGACCTTCGCGGCGCTTGCACACGCCGGTGATAATATCGTCTCGACTCCTAACCTATACGGCGGCACATATAACCAGTTGAAGGTGCTCCTCCCTCGGTTCGGCATCACGACTAAATTCATCGAAGGCGACAAGCCGGAAGACTTCGCGGCCGCCATCGACGATAAGACCAAAGCTGTCTATATTGAGAGCATCGGAAACCCCAGATACAACGTTCCCGACATCGAGGCGATTGCCAAGTTAGCGCACGAGAAGGGTGTTCCTGTAGTGGTACGTGGCCATGGAGTATGCCGACCACTCATTCGCACGCTAACAATTCCTTGGTAAAAAGGTTGACAACACCTTCGGCGCGGGAGGCTACTTCGTCCGCCCCATCGAACATGGCGCCGACATCGTCGTGCATTCGGCGACCAAGTGGATCGGTGGTCACGGCACGACGATGGGCGGCGTCATCGTGGATAGTGGAAAGTTCGACTGGGGAAAGCACGCGGCACGGTTCCCCCAGATGGTCGAGCCATCCGATGGCTACCACGGTTTGCGGTTCTGGGACACGTTCGGCCCCATCACATTCATCATCAGGATCCGTGTAGAGTTGCTCCGTGACATCGGCCCTTGTCTAAGCCCGTTCGCGGCGCACGAATTACTCCTCGGCGTCGAAACGCTAAGCTTGCGCGCAGAGCGGCACGCCCAGAATGCCCTGGCCCTCGCCCAATACCTTGAGGCCAGTCCTTATGTCAGCTGGGTGTCATACCCGGGACTTGATAGCCACGCAAGCCATGCGCTAGCAAAGAAATACTTGAAGCGCGGCTTCGGTGGCGTACTGAGCTTCGGAGTCAAGGGCGACAGCGGAGCCGGCAGCCAGATCGTCGACGGATTCAAGATGATCTCGAACCTCGCCAACGTCGGCGACTCTAAGACACTGGCCATCCACCCGTGGACGACGACGCACGAGCAGCTCTCCGACGAGGAAAAGGTTAGCTCCGGCGTCACCGAAGACCTGATCCGCATCTCGGTCGGCACTGAGCATATCGACGACATCATCGCCGACTTCGAGCAGTCCTTCAAGAAGGCTGATGTTGCGACCACGAACGGTGGGGAAAAGGGGGATGTGGCTGCAGTTAAGAAAGAGGAGGCTGCTCCCACAGTGGTGTAGCGATGACGGCTCGCTTCATAGTACTAGTTTGAAAGACTGAGTAGTGAGGCTGAACCAGAAAATCGTAGTAACAGCTGAGGATACACCCGAGTAAATGCCGGAGTTGCCATTCAATAGTTGAGCGTGCCACACTTGAAGCCGGCACTGCCCCGACGTATGAACGCTGGCTCTAGAACTGCGTCGGCTCGTTAAATGATCGCTGAGCACACCACTCTATTGCTCCAAAAACAAATAGATACGTAAGCACTGAGATTAAACCAACACTGGAGTTCAGTTGAGGGCGTACGAAATACTGTGGATGCGTATTATGACTAAGTGCCAACTATGTACTGCAATAAGAGGCCTGATTCGTCCCTCAAAGATGGTACTTGTACCAACTGACAAATCATATTATATGATTGAGACGTTTTATGGGGTTACTGTAACTTCTAGGCGCTCCTGTTGTGCATAAGTAAAATTGGCACCCAGAGTACATATCTTAACGTCTATGCATTTATCGGGTATGCCTCTTTCGGTACTTACCCGACCTCACATTGCAGCGTCATACCTGCTCATCGAAACTGCTGCTATTGAGCCACCTCACGTACGGAAGAAGACTTCTACCTACACAGGCCACGCTTCCTACTCTCAGCCCACCCATCGAATCGAAAAACATGCACCTCTCACGACTACCACTAACCATCCTCTCGCTGCTGCTCCTCGGCGGCGGCGGCGGTGTCTTCGCTGCCGCCTCCTCCACCTCCCCCTCGACCGTCGAGATAACGCTCGCGATCCCGGCGTCGCCGCCGCACCTGCCGAACCCGCACGCGCTGCCGCCGGGCGACAGGACGCGGGCGACGCTGACGCGGCTGGGGGCCTCGTACGCGGCGCCGCTGAGCGCGGCGGGCACCTTCGTGTTCCGCAACGTGACGCCCGGGTCGTACCTCGCCGACGTGCACAGCGCGACGCACGGGTTCGCGCCGCTGCGCGTCGACGTCGACGCCACCCCGGAGGGCCAGACGCGCGGCGTCCGCGCCTGGGAGACATTCCGCGGGAACGCCTGGGAGCACCGCGGCGAGGAGGTGCGCAGGACCGCGGCCGTCGGCGCGTTCCCCGTCCGGGTCCTGGGGAAAAAGGTCTTCTTCGTCGAGCGGGGGTCTTGTGAGTTTTCCTTTTTCCTTTTTTACTCGCTGCTCCCGCCGTTTTTTCTTCTTCTTTCCTTTGTTTTGTTGGAGTCGGTGTGTTGGCGGATCTGCTAACGTCATTTGCTAGTCTCCGTCTTCGGCATCCTAAAGAACCCCATGATCCTGATGTCGCTCGTGAGCCTGGGCCTGTTCGTTGGCCTGCCGAAGCTCATGGAGAACAGTGAGTCCCACCACCTACCTAACGACGTCCCACCAACAGCGCATACTTCCGGTCTCTGTGGTCCTGTTCCAGGTCTTGGTTTGCAGACATGATTATACGTCTATCTATCTGCCTGCTTCGGATGACACAAGTGGTTGCTGACTTACGGTGTGACTAGTGGACCCGGAGATGCGCGCCGAGTTCGAGAAGCAGCAGCAGAGCAACCCCATGAACAGTCTGATGTCCGGTGGGCAGCCGAGCGGGGGTAATTTTGACGTCGCCGGGTTCCTGGCCGGGCACAACAAGAGAGAGGAGGGCGCCGCAGGAAGCGAGACCTCTAGTGCCTCCGGGGGTGGGAAGAAGGGAGGGAAGAGGTAGGTAACTTGAGATGGATTGTCCGACATGTAGCGGGTGGCTGGGCCCAGGACAGATGCCCCAAAGCAGGAGGCATGTACGAAAGACGGCTTTTAACGGTTTGGGTCATGGAGAAGAAAAGTGTTTCTACTGCAATGCCAAGCTATGCACAGGAATCCACAAGCTGTCTGCCTGTCCACTTGCATTTAGTCAAGCTGCCTCATTACCGCGTAGCATATCAGACTCCGTCTCTGAGCTCCTGGTCATACTCATAGTTTCGTCCCATCCATCATGCCAGGCGAAGAGAGGCCATCCCAACAGGAAAACAGGGCAGTCCAAATAAAGACGTGGTTCTATTCTATCGCATAGAACCTACCGAAGAGTGCGGCTTAGAAGCCTCCACCGAAGTCGCCACCACCGAAGTCACCGCCACCGAAGTCGTCGCCGCCGCCCATGTCGTTGCCTTGGCCGTCCTGGTATCCATCCATGTAGGCCTCATGCTCGTTATCGTTGATGGCGTCGGCGATGAGTGCGCCACCGAGCAGGCCGGCACCGGCACCGAGCGCCACGCCGCCCACCCCCATTCCGCCGCCGCCGCCGTGTCTCCTACCTCCGAGTCCGCCACCTATCGGCCCGGGTCCGTAATGGCCCGGCACCGGCGCGCCGTAGCCTCCTCCTCCATACTGCGGCGCACCGTAGTACCCCTGCTGCGGCGGGGGGGCGCCATAACCGCCGTAATGCTGCTGCTGCGGTTGCGGATAGCCGCCGTAGCCCCCGTGGCTGCCGCCGCTGGGGAATCCGCCGGCATGGTGGCTGGAGCCCGAGGCGGCCAGCTTGTCCTTCAGCTTGCCGAGAAAACCCTTAGACTTGCTCCTCTCGGACGTCGCCGGCCGCGGCGGCAGCTGGTCCGGGTACGGCGAATGCGAGCCCGGCATGCCGGATCCGCCGCCACCGTAGGGCTGCTGCTGGTCGTATGACAAAGGGGTGCCCGCGCCTCGGCTGCGCGCATTTTCCTCTTCCTGCAGCTGGCGCGCGAGACGGGCGTCGGCGTCCTCGTCGACGGGGCCGCCGCCGTCGAAGCGCGGCTTGGTGGCCTCGTTGACGAAGGGGTTCTTCGAGTCGGTCGGCCCGGGGGTCGAGCCCGGCGTGTAGCCCGGCGTGTAACCCGGCGGCGCGCCGTCGGGTGCGCCGCTGGAGCTCGGAGCCGATGGGTCGACGGCCGGTTCTGTCGGCCTCTCCCATTGCGACTTCTTAGTGTAGATGTTGACGTAGAACCTGTTTGTGCGGTGCCCTGGTCAGCGAGGGTAAGGCGGGCGAGCTTTGGCGATGACGGTGGCGGGTAGCGGGGTCATTCTGGAGCATGGTGAAGAAGACCTCAAGGTCGACTTACCACTCTTGGTATTGCTCGTTCCAACGAGGGACCCAGCCCTCGGGCACCTTGGGCGGGGGTGGGCCGGCCGGAGCTTCGAAATCTGCCATGCGTGATGTGAAGTCTGTTGTGTGCGCTGATATTCTATGGTGCGGTGCCGTGATGGACTGATGAGCCGTGGTGTACTGAGTCGCTCTCTGGGATTACCCTGGCTTATAAGCGAATGTTAAGTGATGTAATGTGGGGTTTTATAAGTGTCGTTTGGAGTGAAGGGACAGCCTGAGGTGACGGTGGTTACGGGCTTAAAATAGACTTTTCTTCCCAAAGAGGGACCTCTTCGTGCGCGTAGCTGAAAATGGCGAGGAATGGATACCGAGTGGTCGAAGAATTGAAAAGAGTTCCGTGCGAGTAAATCTAGGTAGGTGTTAGGATGATGTACGTAGGTCTGCACAGCCTCAGGATGGCAATATCATCATGTCGTTCAATCGTACGCATATCCCACTTACATGTACATACCCTAGCATACATAGAGCACATACATACATACGCACGTATGTACGTAATCTTGCCCCCCTAGAGAAATGTGGAGAGGAGCCGGAATGTTTGACAGCATCAACTGCACGAACGTTTGGCCCCAGTACTCCACAGCCTACCACCACACACAATAGCTGCCTATGGGCTACTTGTCCCATGCTCCAGAGTGCAGGACAAACCTGCATCCAACTGCGGGTAAGTTTATTATGAAGAAACCTATTGGCAGCTATTTTCGTTCGGATGCAGCGCGGTGTTGCCGTTACTATTATGGCTGAGCCATCCGCCCAGTTACTTGCTCCGGTGGCACATAGAAACCCTACCGATGCCATTCCACGCGGTCGGACAGGTGCTCGCTCCATCTTCGCGCCGGAGTTGGTGCGATGGACAGCTGAAGAAACACGTGCGTATCTAAGCCACGGTATTCGGATTCCGCGGAGTGTTTCCCCGTGCAAGCGGGTGATATAGGAGACATCCATGGATTGATTTATCTGGTCATCCAGGAGCATCCGGCATAGCGCGGTCTTCCGTCCAGTGACGATTCGGTCATGCTAGCTGCTAATCCCAGGCGTCTTGTCTCACCCAACCTGCCCACTCATTCGGCCGCGAGACGAGGTCGGGACTATCTCGGAGTCTACCAGCAATGCCTATTCTCACTGACAGCATGTGCCCGAGAATAAGCTGCAGCCTCCTTCATTCTCCAACCCAGAATTTCAAGTGCGAAACCTTGCGCTACGATGCCATGGACTCCATGGGGATCACACTAGCTGTTACCTCCTACGACATAGTACATATACAGATTCAAGTCTCTGTTGGTGTGTCTTCAACAGCCTGACACATTTTCTGTCGTCTAGACTTATATTCCGGTGCTACTCAGTACATGAAGGCTGCTACAGGTATTCCCCCCCCATGAATGCACTAGCGTGCGGTGTGCAAGCTTCGTCCAACCGGATGGCGTACCTCGTCGTTCTTCCGCCGGCCGGCTTGATCACCCATTGTAGCAATTACACCCCCTATCCTCAGCTTCTGATCGGGCAAAATTGAGTGTGTCGGTGGTCCTGCTATTGCTTGCCGGTTCTCAACATCCTGCCTAGCTCCAGTTGGATTTAGTATGCTCGGGATTTTCGGGTTAACCTTTTGGGTACCGGCTCCTTTCCTGCTTATTGTTCTGCAGTTTCTGCCCATAGCCATCTTCCCGTGGCGATGATGGCGAGCATCTCAGTCAAGGCCTTAGGCCCGGTGTTTGAATCCCATAGCGCTAGGGATTCAGAATCACCTAATGCTGGTTCGTTTCTTTAAGAAGCCCGTCGTTTTGTGTCTGTACGTCTGCTCTAAGCTGGGGACTGGAATGCCTCCTTATGTCGCTTCTACGAACCACTAGAAGACTATGGATAACCTATACGGTGGGGGAGATGATTTGAAGGGTTTGGATCTGGGTTCCCAAAGGGGGGCAGAAATATGGCGTAAGGAGTGAGTAAGCGACATATAACGAAGGAGGAATAAAGGAGCAAGGAGAAGCGGATGGAAAACGTAAATGGCCATGCACGTAGGTCTTAATACCTGCCTCTTCCGAATCATTATTCTCTCCTCCATTGTTAGCTGCTCTCCTGCTCACGCCTGTTCTTAGTTAGTCCCTGCGGTATCTCAGGCTAACTCTCGATGTTCCCCTTCATGCCTATAAGGTATTGGCGGCCTCCAAGGGGAACATGAAAACCGAACCCTAGGTGTGCCAGAAGGGAATCTTGCAGGAAACGAAGCTATCCCGCTCTTTCGTCCGCAACATCTCACTTAAAGTTATCATCCTCGTCCTTGCAGGGGCCCCACGGCATCATGTCTCCCGCGTCTCTCAGATGTTATACATGTCTTTTCACCTCGCTACCAAACGTGTTTTGTTCACGAACGTCTCCGGAGGTCTAATTAATACACGAGGTTGTTAGCATTATGGAACCGGCATATACTTACGATCTCGCCTGTGTAATCAGCGGATCGAGCATAGTGTTTCCTAAAGAGCGAGGGGACATCCCCCGCGGCGTAAGGAGAAAGAGAAAAGATAGGAGGGGGAGGGGGCCCCGTCGGCGTCCATTTAAGGACACCGCCTACTTCTTCTCAATTACGGCCTGGTGACTTGGGTAGTAAAGGACCCCTTGGCGAGGACTAGAGCAAGTGGGCATGGCCGTTTAGGAAATGGGAGTATCGTGGTACGCGTCGAAGAAAACTCGGGCGCTTATAATTTGATCGGTATGCATATCCGCTTTCGAGACGGCTAGGAGAGATCTGGCAGTCCTCCTCGTCGAGCCGCCCTATCGATTCTATACCTGTTGCCTACCACCTACCTATTTTCGGGAACCCCGTATTTCCGCACCCTGGCTGGAGTCTGCTGGTTCGCTTGAGTTTCTTCGCTCCGCGTCTAGTTTGCCGTTCCCCTCTTGGTGGAGTTTTCGTTTTCGGGGCCGGATGGTTGAGGGATGTTTCGGCCAGGCGAGCAATTTTCCATTTCTAAGGCGCTATAGGATAAGAGCACGTCGAAATTCGCTCGATCTGACCGATCTTTTGTTCACATGAGCTAAGTTTATGACAATAGCCAGCTCGACTTCACAGGAGGCTGACGAGCACCAGACCTGGTTGACCTTTTAACTGCGCTGTCCTCACCTCGGTGGTAAAGGACTTGACAACAACCTTTCGTTATATGACACCACGCCGTCGTTCTGCCCTGTGTTTGTGTGGACTGATACGAGGCTCTGAAGCTATACCGCACGAGATATATCGTATCTGTGATTTCTATTTCCGACGCAAAGCGCCGCCTTAATAAGCCTCAAGGGCATCACCGCATTAGGCGAACAAGTAAAGAACATCGAATAGAATCTATTCCCATCCATGCTGTGCCCAATCTTTGCCCCAAAAAACTCCCACGGCGAATATATGTATCTAAGAAGGACGATACCATGACATCCGCCCCATCCCAACCCGTCCCGTCAATCCATCAGTAAATCCATCAATCATTCATGGGACCCGCTCGACCCCGTTCTCTGGACGCCCAACATCCAGAAGAAACTGGGGGAGAAAAACACTAAAACATGCTCGAGCTTGGCAAGATGAGAGCGGGAGGGTAAAAAGAGATCAAAGAGCTCCAACAATCCAGACGAGTTAATTATAACCCATATAGCTTGTCTTTAATAGTCCAGTTAGACCATGTCCCTCTCGTGCCGCCGATCTTCGAACAGCCGCGCCGCCTCCATGCAGTACCCGGCCCGCCCGCTGCCGAGCCTCCGCTCGCTGGCGTAGCAGATCAGGACCCCGTCGAGGATGCCGGAGAGGATGCCCTCCATGGCCCCCAGGACGCCCCAGCCGATCATGCTGGCCACCAAGCCGACGATGTAGGCGTAGGCGCTGCCCCGGATGCCGACCCCCTCGGGCAGCTGGATCTGCAGCTGGCGCGCCGTCATGACCCAGGCCGCGAATCCCAGTGCCGTCGACATGACGAACCGCGCCGCGTGAAGGAGCATCTTCGCCATCTGGTAAGGGAAGAGCGAGGGGTTCTGGTCTCCTCGAGAGTACGAGGCCGGGGTGAGAGTGGTGGTCGGACCTGTTGCCAGGAACTGTATCCTACTTAGGGCGGAGGCGGACTCCATTAAGGGCACCGAGTGAATCGCAGCGTACGTCAGCGCCAGGGGGTTAGTCAAGACGGATACTGGCCTCGGAGCGATCCTCCACCCTATGAACTCGATAATGGCGGATATCCGGCTTGGAAGGACCAGGATGGGAACGCGTACGGCCAGCGCTAGTAGGGTGGAGGCACAGACGGTGCCAAAAATGGTCGTTGTGGTATGTGTTAAAGCCTCCTTGACTACGATGTTCGAGGGCGAAGGAGGCTGCTTGTTGCGGAAATAATACCAGTTGGAGACGGTTCCGGCCGTCGTACCCCGAACTACTCCACCCATGACGGAGAGTGTCCAGACGTACATCAGGAAGAAGAATACAGCCAACCACCAAGTAGCCGTGCCGATGATGAAAGCCGAGAGGGACTTGGAGAAGTAGCCTCCCAGGAAGATCCTGGTGAACATGGACAACCAGAGCCAGGTCCATCCGATGACGAAACCCAACGAGCCAAACCCAAGTAGCACGAGTGCCGGATTGGCAGCGAGAATACGACTTGAGAAGTCGAGTATGTCTACCGCCCTAGTTATGTTATGGCGTCCCTTGTAAAGCAGATAAATCCATATGATTGCGCAAACTCCGGGAACGATGGCGGCGTATCTCATAATGACATCCTGTAAACGCGAACCGTGATCCGGCCCTTGGAAACTCGAAACCATTGGGTATAGCGAAAACGAAAACAGAACAATCGGAACGCCCAGAAGAATGAGGAATACCAGCTGCTGGACAAACGACCTGAGGGCTGCCATCCATACTAGGGCGACGATGACGGCCACCACGGTGTCGACGGCAAGAAGGTAGAATGAGGAACGCAGAGTCGTGTAAATAGTGTCTCCGAGAGGGTGTCCCTTTTTCGGCGCCGAAGTATGCAGCCAGACGAGGACGAAAGTGGCCAGCAGTGAGGCCAGAGCTATCAGGTAGATCCAGGCGAAGAACTGATCATGAACGAAGACCTCACCGTACATCCTGGGCGGGGCCGGAGCAGGTAGCGTAGTTTCACCATCTTCCTCGTCCTCATCCTCGTCCTCCTCAACAATTGTTTGGCGCTGTAAACGCCCGTCGTGTTCGAAATTGGAGCTCCTTTGATCGACGCCGATCTTGGATGTGGCCTTGGCTGACTTGAACTGTTGAAAAGCGGGCGGCGATGTATCGATAGGCGTTTCCTGAAGAAGATCCTCGGGTACTTCATTATCCAGGACGGTTGATTCCAAACCGATGTCAACCATCTTGCCGCTCTCGTCGCTACCAGAATTATGGCGCTTGTCCTTGTTGGGTTCCAGAGTCTCGGGTTCCTCTTTCCTCGCCTTCTGCCTGGAATGCCTGTCCTTGAAGCTAGACTCTCCATTCCAACTGCTCTTAATGCCCATGGGACGCCCCCGGTCTTCATATAACCGGCTATCCCTCTCACCGCTCTGATCCAGAGAGGCGCGACTGTGTTCATTCTCAGACGCGGAGCTTTCCTCGATGCGACTCGATACGAAGACGCGACGGGAGCGCTGGAGGGCGCGAAAATCGGCAGCTTCACGAGCATCATCCTCATCATCGTCCTGGAACTCGTTCAGCGCGCTATGAAACAGCGGGGCATCCGGAGCGGTGTTGTATCGTGAGGTAAAACCGAATCTGGAGTTGGATGGCTGATAAGGATTTCCAAGGCGAGCTTGGTATGCAGATCGGTTTGGAAGGCGGGAATAACGTGAAGGTCCACTCGGGGTCTGTTGACTCGAAGGGTCATTGTTGTCGGGTTGCCCGAAGTTGGACAGGCGGGACTGCGACTGGGCAAGGAACCTAGATGCGTCTGGGTGCCACCGGTGAGTTTCATGCCCAGAATCAGTCCGAGACACACGATAACTTACATTCAGAAAACATGGTGATGCTCCGACCGCAGCAGATATTATCAAGCTGTCGGCAGGACTGTGTGGCACAAGGCCCTCACAGGATGCTTAGCAACGATATATGGGAAGTGTCGCTACTTGTGCCACCGCTACTTCAGAGCGAGCAGCCACACAAACGGGCGACCGGGCTTGCTGTGAGTTGAGCTCGAAATCTATACCCAGCGCCGAGATGCTCTGCTTCTTTTGTCATATGCCATGAAGCGTAGAGCACCACTTTGTAAATGAAATGATATCAGTAAAAGAAGGAAAGGTTAGGCATGCGATTTCCAAGCTAGAAAGGTTTTTGAAGCTGCCCGATTCTGAGAAATTCTGAAGATAGTCGGTAGAAGAAGATCATTATTATCATAGCAGGGTGTTGAATAGATAATCGATGATATGGTCATGGTTCACCGTCACGGCCGTCATGGTCATCCGCTGCAGCCAGCAGTCAAACTAGTTTTACTCGCGCCGTATGCGGAAGTGACCTTAGGCAGTAGGTAGATTAGGTACCTACGACTCTACGAGGGGGAGCCCCGGATGTTGGCGCCAACAACTGATCGGTGATAGCGGGCGGGAAGCCTGCAGTACCTACCAAGTACAATACAATACACTTACTACATACCTAACTCCTCTGCCTACATACATGCATATAGATGCAGCTAGGACTGGCAGAAGAAAAAGCCAGAGCGATACGAGATATGTCGGCGGAATAGAGATCAACGTATGTAGATGTTCGTCTATCACATGCCTCGCCCTGATTATCCCTATACATACATATATCTATATCTATATCTATATACATATATATATATATATATATATGTACATGTGTCAAGAGTAATCACGAGATCCTTTGTTGCTGGTGTCCAACTGTATCCACGAAGTACCGGCCTCGGTACCTACTTGCTTCTCTGAGAGCTTCTAAATTCCGGCTGAGGTCGCAGGCAAGGGTTAGAAGTGGGACCCAGTTAGCGTTTCCCACATCGGCCGGTCTATGACCGATCATCTCCAATTGGATGATACAATGGTATAGCTCCGTCTCCATGATTCCATTATGCATACCTACCACCTACCACTACCTCTCATATATGGGCGTGTATTGTAGTTGCTTCTTACATATCCTAAATCTGACTACATATTTCATCATATCCCGTACTTGCTATATTGACGAATCACGCAATATATTTCCCCGAAAGTTCCATTTGCTAGCTTTAATAGGGAATACTACTTACGTTAAGTGCCGCTCCTTGCGTCTCTCGTCCTAGTTACACTTGGCCGGAGTCTCTTACCCCCCAAGCTCTAGTTCTTGGCTAGACTTCATCGATTCTCGGACATCAGAGGCGATAGACGTGCATACGTACTGAGGGAATACTACAAGTTACATACAACTCTAGCGGCAACGAGAGCCCAACTATTCTCTATCTCTCCCCCGGAGCGAGCCAGCTAGCCCCCCAGGCCACACGACCCACAAGACCTGGCGTCGCCGGATACACACATATACCGACCTCTCCTCGCTACCCTCTTTTAGCCAGCCCAACCGACCGCCCCATCTCCACCATGTCCTCGCCGCCCTGGGACTACATCGCGAAGCTGGTATGCATCGGAGACTCGGGGTGCGGCAAGTCGTCGCTGACGATCCGGCTGTGCGAGGGGCGGTTCAGCGCGCAGCACGACGTCACCATCGGCGTGGAATTTGGGTCGCGCATCGTACCGGTCGGCCCCCCGCACAGCAAAGCCGCTGCCGCCAGTAGCAGCGGCAAAGCTTCCGCCCCGGCGGCGCCCGAGGGGCTGCCCGAGCCCCGGCGCAAGGAGCCCGAGACACCGCAGAAGCATATGAAACTCTCGCTGTGGGACACCGCCGGGCAGGAAAGTACGTCGAGCCCACCTTCCCCCCCAAATCCCATGAACAAGCCCCGGTGGGTGGATAGTGTAGAACAACTTCCGGAGGCACACACCTTGAGACGAACCCCCTTCCATATTCTATCTACCAACCAGTACCTGCATGCGTCTGCGGAAACAGACAGACAGACTAACACGCAACCCACGCCCTCCTAGCCTACAAATCCGTAACGCGGTCCTACTTCCGGGGCGCGTCGGGCGCCCTGCTCGTCTTCGACATCACGCGGCGGTCGACGTTCCTGCACGCGACCGACTGGCTCAACGACCTGCGGCAGATCGCCGAGCCGGACATCGTGGTGGTGCTCGTGGGCAACAAGCTGGACGAGGTCGTAGCCGCCGAGGGCGGCAAGGAGGAGCGGCGCGAGGTGTCGGCGGCCGAGGCGCGCGACTGGGCCGCTCGCAACGGCGTGCTCGCCTACGTCGAGACATCGGCCAAGAGCGGCGAGAACGTCGAGGCCGCCTTCGCCGCCGTCGCCGAGCGCATCTTCGACAACATCAACGCCGGCCGCTACGACCTCAACGACCGCCGGTCCGGCGTCAAGGGGCCCGGCCCCGGCACCGCGGGGCCGAACCCGAGGCAGGTCAGGCTGGCGGGCGGCACGACGGCCGGCGCGGGCGGCATGTGTTGTTGATGTGCCCGGTTGGCGCGGATAAGAGATCTAAATGGGGGAGAGCGGCCTCCCCTCGTTTCATGGGTCAGCTGGGAGGGGGAATGGCCGAAACGCATTGCGTAGGGAAAAGGCTGCACTGTTATCACGCCATCCCCCTACCTAAGGTGTGCATTATATTCAACTGCATGGTCCGGCGCATACGCATAGCGCGGATGGAGGCATATGCATGGAGTCAGGGGAAGGGGGAGGACAGGTTACCTCCGCATTGTACATATAAATAAACGCACACGCATACTCGAGGCGGGAGGAGCGACCCCGTCAGCCAGCCAGCCAGTCAGTCAGCCAGAGAAATGAGGGCACATAGGCATGCGGGGACGGAAGACGGGAAAGGTAAGGCAAAGTTACTTCGGGCAAGGAAAAGCAAGGCAGAAACATACGCAGCAGACACATGTTCAATCGGATGATACCCTTAGTTAATAATCGCGACTACTGCTACCAGGGAGCAAGCAGCGCTCAGCAACCGGAACGAGTCCCGGGCAGGTTGGGTTCCGAGAGAAACCGAACCCGTCGAGCAATGAGGAAAATAACAAATAGCAGGAAGAAGATCATGGCCTCCATCGTCATATCCCATCCGTATTTGGTGACACCGCGGTGAAGACATAGCTGATCTCCCGCTGTTACGACGAAGTAAAAGGAGACAAACGCGGACGTGCTTTGTTCGGTATTAGAAGGTCGGTAATGCTAAGTTCTCTCCGTGTCTTTTCAATTTCCCCCTTTCTGCCCCCAAACCACAACCAAGATGCATCACCCAGACCCGCACATACCGCCCCCAAACTCCACTTGATGTCTCAGATTTTTTCCCTTCACGCAAATAACGGATCCTCATATTGTTACACCGGTAGGAGATAGGGGAGATTTTGGTGGCGAGAGATGGTAGTAGTGACAATCGTAAATCGTCAAATCCTTTGAACTAGCCCAGTTACGTCACAGGTGGCAGCTCGTGGACCCCCGAGCAGCTTCCACTATCGCGTTGGCCAATAGCTCACGGGATGTCTCTTCGCCGTTACACGCGAGCTCCTTAGTCGGAGATGCGCCAGGTGTCGAACCACTTCATGTACTTATACTGCTGGTTGCTTCCCGTCATACCCCAGCAGATAGGAATGAAGTAGACGTAAAGACCAACGACAATGGTGTAAAGTATACCATAAATAGGGTATTGAATGGACTTCCGCTTGTCCTTCAGGACGAAGTCGACTAGGAAACCCAACGACAGTATCGCAAAGTAGAGAGCAGGGTAGTAGTGATGAACATAGGTGACACGGGCCATGACGACAAACGGCAGGTAGTGAAGGAACCATCCGATGACGGGGTAGACGCCAGCGTAGTGGATCTGGTCAATCTCCTCTTGGGACAGCTCCCTAAATCCTCGTTGCCAGCGGAGGAGGTACCAAAGGGTCATCAAGCCGACCGCACCGAGAGAAGCCGTCGATACCCAGTAGACGAAAGGGTTGCCAAGCAGGAAGTATTTGACTATCTTGTCGTCCCAACCACACATACGGAGACCAACATTCAGGATGGGCCATTGCCACCATTTGGAAGCAAGATCGTCTTGCTTGTCAGGGTCCGGGACAAGGGCATTGTTGGACGTCATCATGGCAACGTTCAGATGGATGAAGTCGTGGAAGAAGGGAGACTTGTATTTGCCAGGGTCGCCAGGAGGAACTGTGTAATGTGTCAGCGTCGCATCGTATAGACGGTATAGGTCCGTTTGGCCAACTTACGCTTGTCGTTTGTGTGGGCCTCAATGTTCCAGTGGGTAAAGGTATCGCGAGGGTTGTTGTTCTTGTCACAAGTCACCTCGATCTGCTTGAATCCCCACTGTGGCAGGTTAACATTGCCGGCACGCAGATAACATCCCAAAACCACATGCTTCAGCCGGAACGCGGTGGTCAGAGTGCGGAGCTTGCTCTTATCACGAGATGCGACGTCCTTGACGACTTCAATCTTCCAGTGGTCCTTATCATCCCCGATAGTGAGATTACCGTAGCAGGATACTTCCTTCATACCCTTCGTGACAGGAGCTGCAATATCGTGGGAGTGCAAGTTTCGACCCGTCTGCATGTGGATCAGACGAATGACAGAGCCGTCTCCGATAAAACGTGGCTCAGCCTCTGGATCATAAGGCGCATCGTGGCGGTTGGGGTAAAACCACCATTCATTGTTGGCATCCTTGTGATGATAACAAGTCACCTGCTGTTGATTGGAACCCTCCGGATAAGCTGGGACCGAGTTAGAGAAGCCCAACCATATAAAGCCATCACACAGGATACGTACTCTGAACGTGGCTGTGAAGGAGACCACCACCGTAACCCATGTTCTTGATCGTCACCTTGGAGCCGATTGCGACCTCGAGAGGGGAGTTACGACCAATCTCGCTGCCTTCTAGGTTCGCCTGGAATAGGGAGCTCATCTGAGCATCGCCAGGACCGCTCTTCGTCAATATGGCGAAATGGAGGGCAAACGAGAGCAGATAAACCAGGAACGGGATAACGATCAGGCCAACGACACGAGCACTGAAATGAGCGGCAAGCTCAGTGTAAGGCATCTTCGTGTTACCGAACTTGTTCCAGAGATCCTCGATAGTGTACAGACCGACCATAGCTGTGACGAACAACCCGACGAGTTTGATGCTGCAGACGAATCCCAAGCTGAGGCCGGTCATGAAGAGCCAGAAAAACCACTCGGGTTCGAAGCTCTCCTTCTGAAGGCGGTGGAACTTGGCCCAGCAGAAGACAGTGGCGACAGTACCGAACAGGAGCATCGAGTCGAGGAGGATAAAACGGCTGATGGTGGTATACGAATTTTCGCAGAGAACCATGAGGGTGACGAACCAAACAGCGGGTCGCTTCAGATTCAGCTCCCTTGCGGTAAAGTAGGCCAACGGAACACACAGAATACCCCAGAAGGCGTTGAATGCCCGCATGAAGGTGTAGTCGAGCTCTGCGGGATAGGTCTCGCCAGACTTGAACTCGAAAGTTCCATTGTAGCCTGCGAGGACTCCAGACAAGCCAACGAGGATTTTGCCGAGCGGAGGGTGCCTACAAGTCCTATCAGCCGTATGTCTCGCTCGAGTATAGCAGCACAACGCACACGTCGAAGAAGAGTTCACGCTTAATGTAGTGGGAGCCGAATTTACCGAAGCTGCATCAAGGGAGTGCTAGGTCAGCGCCGGGAGCCAGGGGGACCGGGGGGGGAGGTCTGAGATTGCACGAACTGAGCTTCCTGTCGTCCATGGTGGTTAGCATGAAGTGTATGGGAGTTCGGCGCTACCTCTACTTACATCCCAAGTGACAATAGGGCTAAGACCAATTTTATAAAGCCGGGTGAAGAAGGCGAGGGCGGTGAAGATTAGAGGAGCGATGATAAACTCCCACTCGTCGAGGATATCGAGGAAGCTCGTCTCCTAGCAGAAACCGTGTAAGCTGGCAGCTCGCCGGTAATCATAGAACGGGGCTTACGCCATATACCTACCTTCTTCTTTCCATGGATCTTCTGCTCCTCGGCTTGAGGTTGTTGCGCCGGAGCCCCGGGAACCGTCGATCCGGGTACGTTACGCCTGCGGAGGGCCTCAGCAGTCGGGTCGGCGCCAGAGGCAACCGTGGCCTTGGTATCGGCCATGATCACTATCGACGTCTGCTAATAAGCCGTAGTCGATGCCAGAACAAAGAATAATTGGAAACGCTTATGTCTATGAAGAGAGGTGAAGCTTTTGTGGTCACGCCTAATTAAGGGGGGAGGAAGGTCTTCGTCGAAAAGAGGGTTTAGAAGCAGAGAGAAAGCCCAGAAGATAAAAAAGAATATCTTAAGTGTGTGCGCAAGTTGACACACGAGATAGGATCAGAACATGTCCCGAGACCCGGAGGACAGGTAAAACAAATAATACCAAAGGTTGAAGGATACACCAATTAGTTGACAACGACCCCTCGAGGAATGAATGAAGAGAAATGGGAGGTTTGCGTAGTACTTTCACCCCTTTGGTGAGATGTTGGTTTCGGGGCCAATCCGGGCAGACAGACAGGTAAGGTACTTCTTTTCAAGTACTACTTCGTATCAGCCCTGGATCCCGGATATGCCAGGTGGTGGTGGGATCTGACTCTAATTACCTTAAAATGTTTCTATGCCAGATGCTCCAGCTGGGAAAATGGAGGGACGCGAACGCGCTAAGAAATCCATGAAATTGAAGACAGCTTGAGCCCCTTGGTAGTATTCTATTCTAAGTTTAGCACCTAAAAAGCTTCTGAATCGGGATGATCGGGCCAAGTTGCAAGCTGGCCTCTCGTCGAAGTACGGTACCGACAGCCTACATGTATCGAGCAACAAAAGAATTCAAATAAAAAAGTTAAAATTTTCGAGCATATTTATTACGTAGAGACTACTCACGCAGGTTAGTTAAAAAAATAATGTAGCGATACTTCATGAAATATTATTACACATTTTATACAACTGTAAAGCCTTACATGCAGACATGGCTGAAAAAAAAAAGATATGGAACGCGGGTTTAAAGAGCGAGCCACATTTATCGAACACATAACCTATAACGATCATGTACGCGAGGTCAAAGCCAAACTTGTAGATACATTCTAGTAACTACCTTATGTACTTAAATGCATGTACATTAGCAGTGAAGGCGTCTGAACGAAGTGGCTGCTTTCCATCTTTGTCCTGCTGTCCGAGAGCACCACCTCATGACGCTGATGTATGTAGATGATGATAATTCTTTAACCGCTGTCTAACCACCCCGGATCATCCCCCCAAAAGTTTAAAAATAAATAAGGAGAGTCGCACACGAATTCTGGCTCGTCCACCCCCGTGCTACGGAGGAAAGTGACGAGGCACCACTCGTACCACTCCCTAGGTACGTCTCCTACTCGCGCCCCTTACCCCCCTCGCTTCCCTAAAATCACGACGCTGGTATTGGTGTATTATCACCGTGACTGGCTGTGCACGATCCGAAAATCTGAATGTTCAAAGATACCCAAATGTTCGCCTCCGAGAACCAAGAGTGCTGCCTGCTGTCTATATGTGTCGAATTCTAAGATCCCAGCTCGTAACTCAAAAATAAAACGTTTCCGCCCCTCATCCCGATGGTCTTAGTCGTCTCGTTCATCTATCGGCGTGTACCTCGCTCCGCTCGCCGGACTGCCTCCTCGGTTTTGGCCGACCATTCTACTAAGCCACTCGCCCACTCGTCCTCGCGAGTCGCGACTTTCCGACCTGTACGGTGGTCTGCCGTCAATCATATTGACGGTAGGAGGCTCGTAATCCATCGGAGGGATGTTGATATCCGACGCAATTCGACCACGGAGATCGAGCGAAGGAATAGGCGATCCTGGTCTGATATTGACATCCGACTCCGACCTGATGCCAGGGGTTCCCATAGCCGTGCTGGCGTCTCCGAAGATCGAATCCATCTCCTCTAACCTCACGCCGCAAGTTTCCGGGTATATGAAGTACACTGTCATCCATCAGCAACGCTGGGCGGTCTGTTTCGCATAATCGCATACTTACCAACGACAAAACTGATTACGCAGAAGAACGCATGAAGCAAGTAAAGCCGCCATTTAATCCACTCCTGCAAGATGGGTGTCATCTCTCCGACCAGCCAATTGAACGCCCAGTTGGATGCCGTGGACAGACTCGCTCCCTTGGATCGGATGCTGAGGGGTAAAATTTCCGGAGGGTACAGCCAGGGAATCGGGCCCCACGAGTAACCAAAAGCGGCATTGTAGATCATCACGAACACGACAACCATCGAGGGGGTAGATGGGATATCGAGGTAAAGGAAATAAGACACCGCAGATAGAGATGCCGCCATCAAGATAGCACCGCTGAGTAGGATGACGCGCCGCCCCCATCGATCCACGACATACCACGGCGGTATAGTCGAGAGGAAGTAGGTAATGCCGTTGATACCTGCCATAAAAATTGCATCGTGACCTATCCACCCAGCCGATTCGAAAACGTAGGGTGCGTAGTACGAGATGACATTGATACCGTTCAGTTGTGCCAGAGCCTGCGCAGACATGGCAATAAAGACGCGGGTCTTGTATCGGCGAAACATCTCTGTGTAGCTTCTCTCGCCCTCCATGCGCTGCAGCAGAACGTTCATTTTGATTTCACGATATTCATCCCGTGCCTTGGGGTTATGGATATCACCGTTACCATACAAGTTGGCAATGACGACTATACCTTCCTCGTCATGGTCGTTATCAAGGAGCCATCTTTTCGACGGGGTTAGCATGAAGCTTCCCATGAAATAGGGGGTCGGACATCATACCTAGGGGACTCGACTATTATCAAGCTACCGAACCCTAGCAGGGCACCCATAACACACTGCATGAGAAGGGGGATGCGCCATGACCAGTTGCTCTCGATAAATCCGCAGCCGTAGTCTACCCAAACCGAAGTCGCGTAGCCAATGATGTTACCAGAGAATTCGATGCAAGCCAACTTGCCTCGGTTGTGTGGGGGCGAGATCTCCGACTGATAAACGGGTACGATTGTTGACAAAGAACCCACCCCTAGCCCAGCGATAATTCTACCTAGCATCATCATGGCCATGTTATCGGCAAAGGATTGTAATGCGCCACCGATGAAGAAAATGATGGAGCCATAGAGAATGGTTCTCCGCCGGCCGATGATGTCGCCGACTCTTCCAACGGCGAGGGAGGAGATGAGGGCTCCAATCTCAAGGATAGCGACCATAGTACCAACTTCGGCCTTGGAAGGGTTGTTGAACGCGTCCCGGAAGTACGGGCCCCTAGTATATCGTTAGCTAAACGCGGGAGTCACCTCGTCTGGGTGGGAACCGTACGTGATGATGCCTGACATAACACCCTGATCATATCCGAAGAGGAAAACCCCCAACGACACGAAAACGGTCGTGAAATAACTGATAATGCAGTTAGTCCGCGGATCCCTAGCATCCATACAAGTGCGCATGAACCTACAGGAGAAACTTGCTAGATCCGGGCATGATGGCGGCTATTAAACGGCGAGCTCTAGAGTTGGGGCGTGGAGCTACGTCGGGTATCTCGATAGATTCCTTACTAACGACGCCAGGGTGAGTTCCGGGACGACGCTCACCGTGGTCCGAGACCGAAGTTTTGAACTGGACGTGTTTACGCTTCAACCGGGCGGGATGGCGCTTGTGTATTCCAGCGAGCAGGCCGTCGTCGTCTCCTGCGGCGATATCGGCAAGCTTAATCCGCAACGGATCCTCCTCATCCGCCAGCTGCTCCGCGATATCGCCCGTGTCGGTCCAAGAGAAGTCGGAGTCGACAGAGTCGGAGGAGAGTCTATCGCGGGACGGCTGATGCTGGTGCTGATGCCGGTGCTGATGCCGGTGCTCGGTCAACAATGACGTCGATTGTTGGTCTCGATCAGGTCGGGAACCGAGGGTTCTTAAAGGAATGTTAGACGGGAGTCCGGCTGGGTTGCGTGAAGGAATCTTGGAGACGACGGGGCTGTTAAGCAGCAGCACCCTCCTGCAACGCTGTTAATATCTAATGAGATTAGAAAAGGAATGGGGAAGAATGTAGTCTTAAGCAAGGGTGGAGTGAGTATTGATAGGTATTGGGTCTATTCGGGTATATTAGATAACAGAGCCGGATACCAAGACGAAGCTTAGGTAAATATCAGCAAATCTACTAGAGCTAGTACCACGTGAGTCCACCTAAGTACAGGAGGCAGGGTCCCCCTAAGGTCCCAAGCATCACTACATCAGAGTCATCTGGATCTCCCTACAAGGTATGTAATGTACCTTGCCAAGGTAGGCGTTTTTGTCAGTCGAAACTGATGAAATGTGACTTGTTATATCCACCAGTCCGTTTGTTAGGCTCTTCGTCTTGCGATTTACATAAGCTTGCGAGCCTTAAAATGCTGAGGGGGCTTGGCTGTTCGTAATGTGCACGCTGGCGCCGGTCTCCGTCTGATAAAGACGGACATCCAATCCCATTTACGGACGCAGGCCTCATTTTGCGGTAAACGCGATGACTGGACTGTATAATCGGGTTGCCAGGGAGTCAACAAATGATACGGTAACTCTTGGCTCCGATGGAGCCAACTTTGTGTTCATTGTACGAGTTGTTTCTAGAGACTTGTTAATCCCACCAAGATGGATAGCCTACGGACCGGTCAAGTTTTCCCCAACCCCCACACAACAGCGTCATATTGCATCCGCGTCGCATGCGTTGTGTTGCACTAAGGATGGCAAAGCTGCGGGACAGATCCGAGGTACCGGTATCTTGCTGTATACCTCCCGGGCGTGGAAACTCTTTGAGCGTCGTCTCAATGGCTGGTAAATTGCCAGATTGAACAATTATCGTTGGCATCGTCCTAGAAGCTGCGTTATACAAACCCAGCTGACTATCTGACTCGTCCAACCGGACTCCAAACGGAATTCATCCTTTGACGCGACTTTTCCACAGTTTTAGCAACTGATTTGGCACACGACACGGCCCAAATACGGCTGTGGGTTTACGATGTGGTTTGCGGGGAGTCACTTGACTGGGAATCTCGCGGATCCAACATGTTTCGGGTTTCCTAAACCTGCAGAAGAGTCTCGGTTGGACTCACAGAGACATATGAAGTGGAACCCGAGACGATCCAAGTCAGTCAACGAGTCAACCGTTTAGATTTTGGTTGCTGCTACTACCGATACCACTGTAGATATTTAGGATTTAGGTTGGGGGGGACCCACGATAACATCATGCGGCATGAACAAGGAGAAAGTCTGAGATCTTTTGGGTGGTCTAAAGATGATGAAGATGCTATGTACAAGCCAAGCCTTAGGCTCCAGTAGAAATACCCCTCCTGACACACACTGTATGGTTCCTTCCTCAGAAGTACCTGCCATCTCAAGGCTCCCCTCCCCATCTTCGGCAGCGCATGGCGGTCAACCGAGCGATAAGTCCCCGCAAACTACGGCCCCGGCAACTTTCGGGCGCACCGTCGAATGGAGGAGTTCCATCACATGGCGTATTCTCCCGGCCTTCTCCCACAGTAGCCACCCATTCAAGAGGGGCTACAGTTCGTCCCTGCCCGAATGCCGTCCGTCCAACTCTAGCCCGACAGCCTGATCGGTAAGTGTGCACCCGAGTAGAGCCTTATAAGGTCATCTGGTTCAACCACCTCAATGAAGGTTGATATTACCTGCTCCTTTCCTCCAAGGCTGGTTAGAGGAATGCTATACTAGTCCTAAGGGAAGGCTCGCGTGACGATATAGCCTGTCAGCCTCGGGTCTTGCTTTACCCAAAGTCTGTCAGTGTGCCTGCTGGCCTAGATCAGCCCCGCAGAGCTACGGCAACGGAAGCTCACGTGTCTCGAAAGAGGGAATATTTCGGGTGGCGTACATCATACTGCCACTGAGCAAATATATCTCGACCAGAATTACAGTTTTGACATGTCGAAATTCTCATGGGATACATATTCATGTCCTGCGCAAGTCACAGAATACAAAACGCGAATCAGAGCGATAAACCAAGCTCATCTATCTGCCCCAAGCAACCCGGTCAAATAACCTGAGTTGAAAGGGGAGAAATCGCAGCTTGAAGTCTGGAATCTCGCAGTATGACAGAAACGTGCATCCCCGCATCTACAGACATGATAGTCGGCGCGACCGAACTAACGCTGGCACCTTGCCTATACATGTACAATCCGGCAATGTCAATTGGGCATCGCGGCAAACCGATTGAAGTGCTGATGATTATGACGAGGCGAGGCTCCGCCTCGAAAGCTTCTAACTTTGGACACTGCCAGTCCAGGCAAGCTGACAAGCCATCGCAGTCGTACGGCGAAGCGTTATTACACACTTTATGCAAGGCTCGACGCTCGGTAGCAAAGGCCAAAGACCCTTCTGCATACCTCTACAGCACCTAGGTGCGTAGTCATTTCGGTGGAAGGTGTCGACGATGTGGCTGAAACAAGCCTACCCCTGGCCCGCCAATGACATTGACGGCTGAAGCCGCGGCTGCAGTAAAGGATGGCTTACCTGCCAACCAACATACTGAAGATGACGATGCTGCACTTACATACGATGCGCATGAACTTGCGACCTCAGCGACCAACTGCAGTAATTCGTCTGTCGTGCAAAGGGGCTGCTGATTGGATCAGCGCCTTCAGCGTCCTTAGCAGGTTATCAGTAACGGTGAACTTACACTCTGAGCAGCTCGATTCTCGACGGGTCTATCGAGGTTTTCAACCCCCCCTTTCTTCGCCTGATATCGGTTCCGACAACTGCCATTGGACAAGACCTCGATGATTGAAGCGCCAAATGCTGAAACCTGTCTTCGGCCGGCCGATCAATTATACCTCTGCCACTAGCTAATAAGACTCGACACCCTTTATTAATCGAAGCGCGAAAACCACACCAGGACTCGAAGGGAGTTGGAGTGTCGGGAAAACCGCTCTACTTCCGTGAAGTACTATCACAAATTCTCTCCCCCAATGTAGGTACGATGGGAGAGGATTTTCTGAACTGTTATACGAGTACTAGCTACTTGTACGAAAGCCATGTTGGAGCGTCGAAAGGGGAGACCCCATTGCAGCCCCCAGGTTTGAAGTACCTCGACGCCTTTGCAGCTGCTCTTGCGGGGCTGTTCTAACCAAAAAACCTGCAGATGTAATTTGCAATAACTACTATCCAAGTACAACTATTAACCCTACTTCGGGATAGCGGCATCATTTATTAAGAAGTAAAAATCCGTTATACCTATCGTGGGAGATCGATCAGGCGTTTTGATAAATAAATACCTGATCAGAGCTCACTAACAAGACGGCTCCTCACACCGAGTCCATTTTGGGTGCGGCCCTATTAAGCGTGCCGTGCCGTGCGCAGTTGCTGCGTCCAAGCTGTAAGATGGAAGGAATCGCGGTCCCAGCCACATGCAGTCCCGCAATATGTGCCAGCATGTCGGTAGGTAGGGCTGATATGCAGACAAGCTGCTTTCTAGACTAGACGGCCCCGATGTCGATTCATGCTTTCTTAGACGGAAGGGAAAGCGAAGCCACTGGTTTCTGGGGATGCGCCGTTCCTGCTCCTACAGTTATAGGTACCAATGATACTTCATAACAAGCTCCAAGGTTTTAGTGGAAGGGCAAATCCAGGAACAGGATTGTTCCACATTTGTCAGTCCAATCAGCAACGAACATACCGGCCAAAACCACACAAAATACCAAACCACTAGCCACATGGGCTCACCATCTTCCCATCTTCCCTGCCGTGAACACGATTGAAGGGTTAAAGAGAGGATCCGGAGCGGGTTAAAATACCGGAATTAGCAGAACTGGCCGACAGCAGGGCCCTGGTTAGATCCGATCTCAATCAGCCAGTTGAACTAGCCAGCCTGCGCATGATCCGCTCAGTGCCTATTCCACGCATTTCTTCCCGCTACTACCTGGGTAGGTAACAAACTAACCGGCTCATTTTACTAAATTCCACCGCCCGCTCACCTTTCCCGTCTTCCGAGTCGACTGAGGAAGAGAAACACGCCGCCCTCCCACAGGGCACAACCAGGAGAGACGTAATCACTCCGACGTGGCAGAGACACCTGGGAAGTCTATCCGCAGACACGCCGCAGCCCACACACTCACACACACAACGCGCAGAACCCGCCCCAGTTTTACCCTGCCGGGCTGCAGCAGTATCAGCTTGGAAGAATAAGGATCGATACCGAGTGCCAACCACACGAACTGTGCCACGAGTCAAGCCGCTTGCAAACTCGACGCCTCCTTCCAGCACCATCCGCCGCCCGCTCATCGGCATTCCAGTTGCGAAACCATACCTGCGACCACCTACGATACTCTGTCGGCAATGAAAAACAATCGACCCGCACCAATCAGGAAATCCGCTTAGTGCTTATCGACGAATTGACAGAAGCGCGAGGGGAGTCGTCGAGTCGCAAGAACAGCTCCCGTCGCCCTTCCGTTTGTCGCCACCCCAGCAGCGTCCAGCATCGTAAATCACGGCGCATCTGCGTCGCTAACGTCAAATGGGGTCGACTAGTTTTGGTAATTTTGAGGTAACTACCAGCCAATGCTTCTTTAGACCCGAAGTCCGAATTGTCAATTGCTCTTGGAAGATGAGGCTAACGGCTCCGGTTCCGCGTCGCAGGCCTTCTGCCGAGACTCGACTTTACCAATATGCAATGTACGTCAACGCCTCCGAGCTCCCCATGGACCCGTCTTCCCTATACCTCACTAGCCATGTATTCCAGCCGCTGACCATGCTGCATAGATTCTCTCGGGAAACGGCGGTCAAGAGGGAAGATGGGGAGGATGCCAACTACAGGGCATTCCGCTTGGAAATGGTCAGAGGTTGGGCAATTTAGGTTTGTCTAGCTATCACCTCCGGGAGCTCCATCTGGAACCAATCGCGCTAATTGTCATTTTAGGGTCCATAGTGCTCTGCGGGATTGCCATCGCGGTGACGATTTTTCTTTTGTTACGTTCAGAAAGGAAGAAAGCTGCAGTTGGTCGCAGGTCCGTGGATATTTCCTATGCTATCTTGCGGCTCCGAGGCGCTGTTATGCTAATGCGGCCACAGAGAAATGCAACTATTCCTCCTCTGTTATATTATAATCGAAATCTGCGAGATATTCACGGTTGGAGAGTTTCCACTGCCCTCGGCTGTTCGAATTGTACGCCTTATCGATGCAAGGGTTCGATCCGAGGGGGAGCGAAGCTAACGTGCTTACAGGCTTTCACCGGGGTACACATCGGCATGATAACGGCGACAACATGGATACTGATGCTTAATGCGGTCGTGGGGTATCAGATCATCGACGACGGGACGCCTCTGTCTGTGGGTTTGATGCTGATATCCGGCGTCATCCTCTTAATCGGCACCGGTTATATTACCCTAGATACGGGTTACGACTGGACCGGCTATTGGTCCTCGAGCATGAATCCGCCGTACCGAAATATCGCGTTATACGTTCTCTACCAGCTTGCGCCACTCATCTTCCTGGTTGCCTTCTACGCCCTGGAAGCCATACTGGTTCTTCGGATACTGGGCGAGGTGCGACCAATGATATACCTTACCGGTGCGGCCCTTCTGTTCGCCATCGGCCAGATTTTCAACTATGTCATCAGCCGACACATCTGCGAAGGGACTGCAGGCAAGATCGACGGGTCTCTATTCCAGACCCTCTTCACTCTTTTGTCAGTAGTGGTGATCTGGATGTTCTGGTCGAGCATCACGGAGGATGACTGGCCAGTCCCTACCGGTCCCACGGGCTACCCTTAACCGCTTTTTCTTTGTTTCCCTTTCTTCTCATTTTTCGACACGGGATTGGAGTTTAGGTTCGACCGTATACCCGTTCATTTTGGATTCGTAAGGGCAGCAACCCAGCGGCGGACACGACGCCACAATACGACCTCTAATTCATTCACACATACCATATTCGATAGCAGAAGTGAGCTTTTTAGTTAAACCGGGGAACTGGACAGAGACAGGCGATACGCCGATTGGATGAATGCATGGGGAGCTACAGCAATAGGGTAGCCGTCGCGAGGAGAAGAGAATCTTCAATTTTTTCGGGCTTTTTTTTCAGTTCACAAGACGAGACGGCAGGCTCAGAAGCGTCGAGCTGTCGACGAAGCGCCTAAGCCGGCATGATTTGAATATTATACCCCCCAAGTTCGCGCAGTTACTAATGTATATGACGTCGTATGATAGAATTGAATACCTAGCTATTCTCTAACACTTCCCAATCATGTGACTTTCATGATGGAACATATCGGCTGGGTAAGAAGAATTCGAGGTCTTCGGGGGAAAAAAGGCCGGATCCCATACGTAAGGCGCGGATTATACCATATGACTAGACGGTTATGATGCCTAGATTAAGGGGGCGATTTAAAGCTTGTCGAATAGCGACATACGATTGGCTGGAAACTGCATAATTCCAATGCCAAAGATAAGGAAGGTTGCTACATCATTCTTTGAGTCTCGACAGGTGCAACCGCTAGCCTCGCTATTCTTACATATTTCCCATACGTAGTTATAATTTTTCTTCGTAATACTTAACTCATTCTTTTTAGCTGAACCCAAACAATAGGTACTTCTCCTATAATTTTTCCTTCAAACATCCGCACTATTGAGCGGCGGCTTTTCCCAATCCAATGCTTCCCTAAGTACCAATTTCGGAGACATGTTTAAACTCGTATCTCGTACGTCCCTACCAATAATAATACTTACTACTACCTGCTACTCCCTTGACCCTCCCCCTTGATAGTCGAAGCTCTCGTGCTGTTGTCAACCTCATAGGCTCCTCTACACATCGTCTGACTTTCGGGCCACTAACGTTGAACGCAAATTGAAAACAGCCGACAGTTACTACATACCCTAATTTCTCCCGATCTTTGCGCCCTCGTAACCTATCGGTCCTCGTCCCCCTTGTCTGCACACCATCGAACTATGCCCGACTCCGATGACGAGTACCAAGGCGACGATGCCTCCGATGACGAGTTTGGCTCTTCCCGTGCGGCCTCTGGCCCCCCGCTGGAGACGCGCGGACGGTCAAAGCCCGACGGCGGCAAGAAGGGTGGTCGCAAGGGTGGCAAGGCCGCATGGGAAGACATACAGCGGTCTTGGGACGCCGTCGTCGAGGGCGCCGACGGGACGCTCGCCGAAGCCATCGAGGGTATCGCCGAGGCCGAGAAGCGGGCGCGCTTGCTTAGGGACACCACGCCCCTCCAGCGCGGCATCATCCGGCACCTCGTTCTCGTGCTCGACATGTCCTTCGCCATGCTCGAGAAGGACCTGCTGCCCACCCGCTACGAGCTTGTCATGGCCTATTCCCGCGAGTTCGTGCGGGAGTACTTCGAACAGAACCCCATCTCCCAGCTTGCCATTATAGGCATGCGGGATGGCGTGGCCGTCAGGATAAGCGATATGAGCGGCAACCCGGCCGATCACCTCGAGAAGCTGCAAGGCTGGGTCAAGCAGGAACCGCAGGGGAATCCGAGTCTACAAAATGCACTGGAAATGTGTAGAGGCGCATTATTGTAAGTGTTCCTCTAGCTTACAGATATATAGGCATGGACTCTTTAGGGATCAGCGGGACTAACTGGAGTTCTTCTACTACGTAGCCACACTCCATCCCACGGAACACGCGAGGTCCTCATTGTCTATGGGGCCCTCATGTCCAGTGATCCGGGAGACATTCGCGAGACCATGGCGGCACTAATTAATGACCGGATCCGCGTATCTATCGTGGGGCTCGCGGCCCAGGTGGCCATCTGCGACGAGCTATGCGCCAAGACTAACGGCGGCGAAAGTTCCGGTTACTACAGTATTGCGTTACATGAGCACCACTTGCGCGATCTCTTGCTGGCCATCACGACACCGCCGGTGACCCGCGCTAAAGAACAGAGTAGTGCCAGCCTGCTCATGATGGGCTTCCCCTCCCGCACCCTCGCCGCTGGCGACGCTATCAACTATTGCGCCTGTCATAACCGTCCCACACGTGAAGGATATGCCTGCACGAGGTGTGGCTCCCGCGTGTGCAGATTACCGTCGGAATGTCCGGGCTGTGGCCTCACGCTCATCCTGTCCACCCACCTGGCGAGGTCGTATCATCACCTATTCCCGTTGCGCAACTGGGTCGAGGTCTCTTGGACGGAAGCGCGGAAATCAAAGGCCTGCTACGCCTGTCTGGCTCCCTTTCCGGAGGTGCCCAGCTCCAGGGGCAAGGGAGGTAAGGACAGGGCTCGGGGAAAGGAGAACGAGAAGGGTAAACCAGTGGCCCCCGTGCCGCTGCTTATTAAGGGCCTCAGCGAGTCGGGGCGCTACGCGTGTGAGGTGTGCAGAAACCACTTCTGCATCGACTGCGATCTTTTCGCCCACGAGGTCCTGCATAACTGTCCCGGATGCCAGAGCGATACGAGGGGTGCGCCGGCGACCCAGAACGGAGAGACCAATGGCGGCGCGCAAGTGGAGGCGCAGGCGCATACGAATGGGGCCATGGAGGTTGATTCGTAATTTACTCTACTTATACACATATTCAAGGTGGTGTACCAACAACCAAACCGCCGTAAGGGCTATCCAGAGACAGAAGGCGCATTGGATTTGCGTCTGCCTCAAATAGATAGGGGCGGAACAATATAGCATTGGACTTCGGATGGGAAACCTACAGGACATGGGGATATGGCGTTAGCGGGACCACGTACGTGCGGAAAACGGCCGTAGGCGCGCGAGATCGAAGGAATACCTAAATAAAGGCAATAAATGCTTTCATGTACACTGGGGAAGATAAAAAAAATTGGATGCGAGGCTCACGATCAGGATGTGCTTGTACAAGCCACAGCGGTACATTTAGCTAGTTGCCTCCACCGGATCCATTGCCTCACCAGGTAGATTCTCATACAAACCTCTATGCGAATAAAAGTGTTCTGGTGTTTTACTGGTGCTTACCGCGATCCCGAACTATCAGAGATCCATTTTCGTCGAGGTGACAAACTTTATATTCCATACAAATTTCTGTAGGAGTTTGCCTCATACTTTTTGTATGGCACATAGTGGACCAGTGGAGGTAAATACCTAGATATACATACCTCTGTAACTTGATCTAAAGGCACGAAGTCGTCTGCCGGGTTATATAGATCCAAGATGGTAACTGATTTAATCGGATTGGATACTAAACGGAGGCTTCCAGTTAAGTACAATCTCGAATGATTCGCGCGCTGATTCACGCGCCTCGAATATATATGATGCTTGTGCTAATTCCATCTGCCCTATGATGTCGGGCTTCAACATGAATCATCCGGTCGTTATCATGCCATGCTACGCCGTGCTGGCTTCCGGGGGGCCGCGCGGCGC
>QJNY01000520.1:0-55419 GCA_004155945.1 Monosporascus sp. mg162 | reverse complement strand
CTGCCTGGTCTGGGGCATAGATACACACACACACACACACACACACACACACACACACACGCACTGTCGACACACGCGCTTGCGCCAGGCTGGCCAGGCGTCGGTTCTGTTCTGGCGGTGGAAGGCCGGGGACCCCACCGCTGCCGTGCGAGGGGACCTCACATTTAAATTTGCGAATGCAACCAACCACGCGGCCTGGAAATGGGCCTCTAAACTGAGAAGAGGAGGCTGCTGCCGCTCTAATGTAAGCTACCATTCTTCGCTATGTACCTATGCAGGTAGTTAAGCAGATGGGCGGCGACACTCGAGGAGTACCGTTGTCTGTCGTAGTTGACATCGCCGGGAGCATAAGGTGGGTAGATATTTGATTATTGGCGCCCTGAGTTATATCCGGGGGGGGGCGACTTGCCTGATTCAGACCTTGGTGCCCTACGAGTTGTGAAGTGCCCCAATGAGACTACATTCGTGATTCTCCATCTCGATTTGACGACGGTAGGAAGACATCTACTTGCGACAAATGAACGACCGTTATGTGACCACGAAGAGTTTATTCGCTTCGGAACCCTCTGGATATCTAGTTGTCCGCAAAGATGCCACCTCGTTCTTCGAAGTGTGTTCGCGTCGCCTCCTATCTGTTCTCGTGTGCTTGACGGTAGGTATGCGTTTCGCTGGCATCCATCTCCGCCACCGATCCCACAGATACAAGGCAACAGCCTAGCGTCGATGCCCCTTCGTCCGAAGCTTGCATTCAACATCCTAGTGTATGATTCCGCCTCACACACTTGAGGGCAAGATTGCAACCGAACGCTTCTAGGTGCTGAGGGATTGGCGATCACATGTCCGGTGTTGTATTGTACAATACGTGTTTGGTGCGGTCAGGAGCGGTAACGAAATCATCAGAGCAGCATACCGAGGGTGCGGATAGCGTAGCCCTGGGAGCGACACCACGTTCGCGGCCATCTCAGTAGCACGGATCTGCTCGCGCGAAGTGGCTACCCCGATTGCTTGTGCGCAACGCAGTTCGACCCCTTTTCGGGCTGGGCGGTGCAATGCCTGGATGCTATGCCGGCTCTGAGATAGTATAACAGTATAGACTTCTGTTGGCAAGTAGATCTTAAGTGGATAGGACGGGGCGCGCTCTACCGTCTGTCCTCCATCCCCTCGCAATTCCTTGCGGCATGCAAGATGCAACAATTATTCTGGGGAAGCGACACTTGTCTCAACTGAGCCGATTCACTTCGGCTCCATGTTACTGACGCCAATTAGGAGGGAAAGAGGGGTGCATGCAATCAAACCTTTGACATCTCGACCACGCATCGACCACAGTTGCTGAGGTTAGGTTTATTAGGTTAGGTATGGTTTTAAGGGGATCAATGTAATAAGGCTGTCTGTCATCCTTGTGGGGATACGCTAAACTGGCGGAATGAGAGCATCGCGGCGTATGATGATTGGATGCTTAACGGGGGAGATGTGTTAACTGTCACTGACGCCAATGGGCCCAGGGGCGTGGGTGGAAACCAGAAAGAGGGTTCAAAAGCAAAGTTACCTGTCAGCCGACAATTTGACGATTGGCTGCAATTTCATCGCATCTATCCGCCGCAACCACAGTCAAACAGCATCCCCAGGCATGATTATTATCAGGGTACGGAGATGACCCTTGCCGTCCATCAGTCAGCTGCGTTGGGACCTGGGCGCATGCGGGTTGGGTGTCGGGGCGAGCTGCGGTTGATTGCAGGGAAGTCCCTGGGCCCCAATTTGTCAGGTACTCGCTGCCTATGTCTTCGTACCTCAAAAGTTTTACGCAAATTAGCTGCTCGTGGGATTCTCCCCCACATCAGAGACCTTCGGCGGTGTCACGGGTTTTGCGGCGCCCGCGACGCCGGTTTGTCATCTACCCGAGGCGACATCCAGTCTTTACTCCCTGGCGGAAGTCTGATAAAATTTTAATTATGAGACTGGTCTCTCGAATCTCGATAGATCTTAGTAGGTGGAATCGCGGTTCCTAATCAAAACCGATGATCATTGCTAGGAAAATCCCGGTGTCACCGATTTGTTTGCTATCTCATAACATGAAAGAGATCGTCGAGCCGAGGTTACGATGACTCAATGGCCTCTTGAGATCTCCGAAGCACCGAGAAGGGGTTAGAAATCGGGCAGATGAACAATTCACCTGCAAGGTTGGCTGCCTATGTAGTAGTCAGTTTTGCTCGTCATCTTGGCTTCGTTGACCTGCACATGATGACTCCGGATGATACACGTATGCCTCCACACTCAAAACACACCACATGTCGTTATGACACTCGGGAAGTGCTCTTTGAATGCATCTTTTTTATTCTTTCAAGGCTGCCCGATATTGTATAGTCGCCTTCATCGCTGATACCTACGCAGCCATGCTTGTAGATAAGATATTTGACTATGGCCTGGTGTACAGCCTGTTCCACTCAACCTTTGAGTCCATAGGGCTATCAACAAAAAGCTCCGAAGACCAGGGAGCGGATTAGAAAGAGGTACATGCCAAGCCCCACTTGTCCGCAAAATCTGATGATTCTTCTTCCCGATAGTGCAATGCCGCCAAGCTTCCGCCAATGATAAAATTCCTCTGAGCGGTGACGTCCTCCTGGCAAGGTCCATTAAAGGACCACCAATCCAGCATCGGGTATCCGTTGCATTGCCGATTCCACAATAATGAAACAAGTAGTTAACAGAAAAAAAAAAAAAAAAAAAATCGCTCGGGCTCGTGTGATGCCCATGATGCCCATGATGCCCGCCGATAGTGGTATTTTATTAACGCCGCCCAGATGCAGAGAGAAGTACTTTTCGGTGAGCCAGACCCAAAACGCGTGAAGTAAGTCAAGAAGAGGTGATGCTGGATCACATTTAGTAGGCCGGTATTGACGGAACCATTGGTGCTGAATTCCTTGGAGGTAAATAGAAACCTTCGTTGTAGAAATCCGACTTCTGGTCTTCCTCTTCTTCTTCATGCGTCGAGTCTAGGCACTTTGTTGCGACGGTTGGTTCTCTCTGCTTCTGCGAGAAGGATGGTATTGATGCAGTTGGCGGCGACGGGGGCATTGACTCGTCCTCTGACGAATCCGAGTCGTGTTCGAGTTCCGGTGGTGATGCCGAGTGGGACGGTGATCGTGTGAGAGTTAAGGAGTCGTAGTCTTCCTCTTCGTCATCATCCTCGAACTCGGCATCAATAGGTTGTAATATCGGAGAAGGCGGGACAACTAGGTTCGAAGGTATCCTGCTAAGCGGCATTGGTACGGCATCTTCCATCTCAACGTCTTCGTCCGAGTCCAAGTCGCTGTCCGAATCCGACGAGTCGGCGTCCCAGTCCTCCTCTCCGACAAGGGAGTCGACCCATTGTACGTGTCTCTCCTCGGCCTTGCCCGAGGCCGGGGAGGCTCCTCGGACGGATTGTGTGAACCAGCTCTCCTGTTCCCGTTCGGCATCCGCAAGATCAAGCATAAGCGAGTCCAGTAAGTTCGCGTGACCGACTAGGAGGCGGAGGTTGTGATCGGGACGGGCAGCCTCGTGTGAGAGCTTAGCCCGCGCCTTGTGGGCGAGAAAGTAGGTCTGAGTGATGGACATTGTCCTCTTCTGCGGAGCAAACGCTACTCTGTGAGGCGGAGGCGAAGAATGGGGATGTGATGATGTGACTGCGGAAACCATCGTGTACTGCAATAGTAATGGTTGGCCTGTGTTGTTATATGGTGAAAGAATGAGCGATGATTTTCTCATAGGTATTGCTTTTGGTGTGAGTCAGGCACCGAATTCCGGGCCAAGGCAGTAACAACAAGACCTATCCTTGAGTATTTGTATCTCTTGCAGGCGGAGGGCGTGCAGGTTGGCTGCGACAAGTACCTGTGTAACTGACAGGATAATTGCAGGGATACGGGAATGACCGCTGGCAAGGTAGGCTGTAGGCTGTAGCTGATGACCTAGCTCAACCAGATGGGACTAGACTAGGGTAGTAGGGTGGTAATAGTAATCGCCCAGTAATTGTTCCGCAGGCGTGTATATGCGATGCGGGTGGGCCGAGTTATGTAATTCAAGGCAGAAGCAAGCAGTCCCTGCCTGTTGTTTGAACCAGATTTGATATCTCGGATAGGGGAGAGGATATCTTAGCTAAATAGATACTTGGGTAGTAAACGGGAAGAGGAGAGGGTACGGTGCAATGATCAATGTTGTTACTGCTTGTTGGTAACGGTGAACAGATACCGTCGTGTGGACAATCAATCGGGTTGCGATGTGGGAATTTGAGTTCTTTTGTATACAACTCCAACTTCATAATGTTCCCAAAGCCAAGCTTCCAGGTTGGTTGCATACAAAAGTACCTATCCATGTAGTTTATGAAGGGATGGACATGGCCGGTCTTAATCGGCGCAAAGCGGTGGTAGCGTCGGATCTTCGTAATGTGGGCGCATCACAGGAACAAGGCTCCGACAACTGACAAAGCAGAGATCAGTCAGGCAGGATATTGCGGGCCTCCAAGATTCGCGGGTAACAGCGATGCATATCTCATGGTGTATTGCTTATGCATATGGTGCCTTGCTCTCACCGCAAGTACTGTTAAAAGCCAGATCACCGACCGCTCATAAAACCGTGCTTAATTCATAAACCCGCAAACTGCTCTCGCTAAACCCTGCCAACCCCGAAACCCGCCCGCCCTTTGTTTCTGCCCATATACCTGGGGGATATCTCGGTCTCGGGACCGCTCGAAACCCGTCATCCCGGAAGAGGAGGTCATTGGATCCAGTCCGCGCAACATCTCAATGCGACGTACCGAGGTGACAACAAGACAAGGGAAAGAAAGAAATGAGCCGGACTCGGCACACGAATATGCGAAAGGTCGAATGAATCATCATGACCCCAGCGTGGCTTTGCTTTACACCATTGAAGTCTGCCATTAAGACCCCTGGGCGCCTTTAGCGTTCGCTGTGTGACTGAACCACGATGCCAATATGATACCCATATGGTGCCTATGCAATATACATCATGTATTAGGAGTTTCGTTTGGTTTGCTGATGAATTGGAAACGGCTTGGTGATAGTGATTGATTGCTCAGCACCGGATTAACAATAGCAAATGGAAGTTGATTATTAATAATATTAGTTGGTGAACCCCATGTTCCATTTGTAAAGATCGAATCGCCCAACTGGGGGCCAAGTCATACGCTATAGCTACCTACTCCGTCCTTGTCCATTGATGTGCTTCCAGGGTTAGATCCGACTTCGAGGCGATTGGTTAGCTAGACGGCAGAAGTATATCGCCCGGATGGACAGTTCCCGGTGCCCTGCTGAGTCAATACCTGCAGTCGAAGACTCATTATGATTCTACCACTTTCGCGACCGATGGTCATTAACTGCTCGATAGCGCCCTATTGTACCCTAGACACTCCAAAACCTTCACGGTAGGACGAACATCTCCATCGCCGAGGCCTCGATCTATCTGGCCTTGTAGGGCTTAAGAGACGGGACAAATCGATACCTGCCAAAAACTGTACAAACGGCCAGCGTACCCACAAACAACAAATTGTATACACCCACATGAAGCAAATTCTTACCGTCACGGTTTGAAGGGTCACTTTAGGCACATATGGATCCAGACACTTACATAGTTCGCTCCATTATTCGAACCTGGCTACAGGTGTGACGGCGGCCTAGCATATGAACGTGTCGTGTCCACGTGTAACTGCGTCTTGCTAGTTGGCGTGTGATAACGATTTTTGGAAATTGTACACAAACCAGTAACTCATCAATGAGTACCACCAGGAAAGAGTAAAGGAATGTGAGAGGTCCAGACCAGCGAATGAATGGACATCGTAATGCTCGGGAGTTGAAGCCACCGCCATCGGTAAGAGCGAGCTCAAAGTTCGGTCATGCATTGTCAATGCCACACGCTAACGATAGCTTCACCGATTACAGTACGTACCTAAGACTACGACTTATGTACGTGCACAATTGAATACCGGCCTGCCGTGCCTGTTCCATGTCTGCACTTTGAGTCCCTTGGGTCACCGATGCGCCCGCTGGGGCAGTGCCAGCGGTGTGGAACCTTTGAAACCCCCAACTCGGGTAACTGATAGTAATTCCAGCTCAGCGAATGCGAGCGTGTTTTTGTGGGGAAACCATGAGTTTTCTGAGATCATACCTACATGTAAGGCTGAGCTGAAATAAGTCCCTAGTACGTATGGTACTCCAAGATTCCTGTTTAAGTAGCTTCACCGGTGTCAGACAGGTACAGGTATCGATCTATTAATCTAAAATCTTATAAGGATCCGTGCTGTAATTTCCCCAGCGGTGCTTCGGACAGTATGTACCTTGCAGAGGTACGCGCCTCTCGTCGTTTTACGATATCGCAACCACGATGCACGAGTTCAGCAACCAATTAGCTGCTTTGCAGATATACGAAACTGTTCCTTAAATGTTCCGGCGCTCGGCGCCGGCCATTGTTGTCAAGAATATCTACTAGGGCTGATGGTAGAGCATCGATTTAAAACAGACTCTATCTAGATCGTGTTGCCTCGTATCGCAACGTCTCGGGAGAGTAGGGACATGCAGGAGGTAGGTTTAAGGGAGCTCCTGCAATCAACCAGTGCGCGCTTCGAATTGCAACCGGACGCAGTAACACAGGTAGGTGACATTTCGCGTCGGCCTGAGCTGCTGGCAATGCCTTTTCAATTTGTAAAGCATAGAATTATGCTACGACTTGGCAACCAAAAAAAGGGTCCGGCAAGCGCACCCTAAAATTGGTCAAACCGACTCTTTTCTCCCGTCTGTCCTTGTCACACATCCAGGAACCCAGCGTAGGGCTCGGTCCCCAGCACTCGATCCCACCAGGCAGCAAGACACAGCTATCTCATATCGTAGCATCATGACGTTGCCGAGCTACGACACGGCACATGAATCCCAGATATCAGGGTCAGCGCCGGGCTCCACTTCTCCATAATGTTTCCGATAGATCTGGAGTAGTTCACGGATCGGAGACATTTTGTTGGTATCAGGGAATTGTTCGCGAACGGGGTGTCGATGAAGCCGTGCTCCTCTCCAGAAAGTACTCCGTCTGCTCAGAGCTGACTCACCGTAGCAGGTCATGTTGCACTGGCCCTCCTTCTAGAAGGCTTCGCCTGCATATTATTGCATGCAGAGAGGATGCAACCACTGACAGTGAAAAGCAGTTGGAGCCCGATCCACCAGCCATGAACAACGCGAGTCCGGTAGTTTTCGAAAAGGCGGACGCGCTTTATTACTCTGCATGCATGCATAGATAGGAGGCTTACCTTAAGTGGTCTGATTCTGTTTCCATGCATCATACTACGTATGTGCATATGGTCAAGCGCACATTTGACCCCAGGAGCCTTCGTAAGCCCGTCCAATCGCTCAGCGATGGTACGTTAGCCGAGACCCTCGTTGGTTATGTCCAGGGGTGCCAGCTAAGTTGCAAGGGCAGCCCCGCCCCGCGCCTTGCAAGATTCCCGAGCTCATGTATCTGTAGTTGTCGCGACGCTCCGGCTTCGCGTATTCCTCCCATGTACGGAGTAGTACTGATGTGATTCTATGAGAGCTGAAGAACAGCGATCCAGGCTCATGAACAGCTATATCTGCTAAGTAGGCGCAGATTTTCGACCAGTAGAGCTTATCTGTCCAAACCATACAGACATAAGATAGGCATATATTGTAGGTTACTTGGCACCGCATCGTAGCGGCGCAATTCAGTGCTCGCAGTTATACTTAGATGGCATCGACCACCAGTCGAGCCACATATGCGAACGAACGGGAATAACTTCGGGCCCGGGGGATGTCTGACAAGGTGGATGGCATACCATTCATTAAATATAAACTGTGAATTGCCCACCCGCAACTCCGTTAAAGCCCGGCCTAGTCAAGGCCGGGCTACGCCCAAACCCCGAGGGACTTCGCCGACACTTTGCGTGTTTCCTCTCGCTGGCTAGTGCAATTATCTCATTGCGATCGACAAGCAAGGAACTTTTTTAACCGCTTAGATAACACTTAGGAAGGGGTACCGAGGTGGTCGGAGGTGTTGACGTAGAATTGTTACACTGGTATGCACGAGTCCAGAGGTGACTTCCGGAAGTCGGCACGTCTGATGTTGAAGTTCATTATCTAGCCAAAACACGGCGCTCGGGATCACACGGAATCTCCTGGGCGTTAAATTTCTCGCCATCCCGAAAAATCCTCATCATGGGCGTGTAAGGAACGCTATTTCTATATAATACGGCAAATGTATTGGGCTGGTACGCCTTTTAGCTTCCGACTCGCGGCGATCCGGCCGAGCCCCAGTGTGACGCGAGGAAGAGGTTCAGAGGATTACCTCTAGCTAAGCAAAGCACGTAGCCGTGCTATGACATAAGGGATGAGTGGGCTATCACCTGCCATGCCTTCGCCGTTCCGCCGCGGTGGGTTCGGGTTGCAGGGTAATGCCGAAACCAGTCGCAATTCCGAATATAGCTCAGTTCTACGGGCCGAGGCTCCGGGATTGTTCTATCCGTGTAATGCTTGTTACGCCGAGGCAACATACACAGGCCGAGGGAACAATGCGTGATTCCTTTTCTTATCGTCTTCCCCTCAGGAGGCTCAGTCATCCGGTAAGAGACTCCCTGCCGAACCGGCTGGTCTGACAGTATTTGTCGGAGCTCGGGACATATGGTTATATGCGTCCGCCGGGAATTGCGCTACCCAGGTCTACTACAGGGAGCAGAAGTCTCCTGATAAAGTATAGTTGATTATGCGGGAGGAGCTAACGATTTTGCGTATTAGAACCTCAAGGTCATGCAGTGGTAACCTTTCTGATACCGATCTGAGGTGGGCTGACAGTAACTGGTTTATTAGCCGAGGCAACCGTGCTGCGTGTCGTTACGACGGTGAGGCAACATAACTTGACATAATGTTTGGATTCCTCCATTAATCGTCCATCCTAGGATCTCGTGGACCACTAAGAAACAAGTAATTTTAGACGTCGGGCAGGAACAGGCTGTGGAATGCATTCGGGCAAATAAAGCTTAAATCGGTAATTATTGGCTACTGGGAAGATAGCGGCTCTGTCACTCGAGTCGAAGTTTCTTTCGCTTCCGCTTGCCCCCGACTTCGCGATGCTCCTCGATATTCAGTAATGCCTCCCTCTTCTTCTCCCCGACCGTCTTCAAGTGATCCCGGACGAGCCTACTCTCCAGATTCACCCCTTCCTCCTCCCACTCTTCCATCTGTCTGCCAACGCGTTGCTCGATGGCGTGGATCCTCTCCACATCCCGCTGTCCAACAAATGTGACCGCGTCACCCTTCCTCCCCGCCCTGGCCGTTCGGCCAACACGGTGAATGTAATCATCGGGTTCCTGGGGGACATCGTAATTAATTACCATGCTAACCTCGGGAATATCAAGACCTCTCGAGGCGACGTCCGTAGCAACTAAGATCCGTGCTGCTGATGCTCGGAATCTTCCGAGATTGTCGATGCGCTGACGCTGGGGCAGCTTTGAATGTAACGAGGTGACTCTGTGTTCGAGTAGGCGTAGCAGGTGATGCAGATACTCGGCAGTAGAGGTTCGGTTGCAGAAGATAATAAGAGATTTTTCGACGTTGGCTTCGGTTAGGAGGAATGTATGTAGATAGTATTCCTTGTGGGTGACGTTGACCTGGATATACATCTGATGCAAGGTTGCCGGGACCGCAAGCGTCTGAGTATCGACTTCGCAGATGAATGCTGGCTCCTTCCCAGGCTTTGGAGGCATATCTTTCAAGGCTCGTACTTCTGGGGTAATAGTAGCCGTGAAAAGCAAAGTCTGTCTCTGGGTCGACGGCGGAAGAACACCTAAGCACTCCTCGATATCGGGTAGCATACTTCCGGGGCCACCAGCCGCCAGGAGGCGGTCTGCCTCATCCAGAACCACATAGCGAACTCGCCTAAGGCCGCAGATCGTATCCTCGCCAGAACAGCGGATGTGGTCAGCTAGCCGGCCCGGTGTTGCGATTACAACATGGGGCCTTTGCGCTAGTGCGATGGCCTGGGGCCGCATGTCAGACCCGCCTGTGACTAGAATGGCCTTGACGGACTGCGGCGCGGAAATGGCCTTGACCTGCTCATAGATCTGAAGAGCCAACTCCCGAGTTGCGGTCAAGACGACGGCGAATATGGCGCTTGGGTCCTCGGCCAGTTTCTGTAATATCGGTGCAGCAAATGCTACGGTCTTGCCGGAACCCGTCCTGCTGGTACCAATGCAATCTCGACCCTTGAGAATTTCCGGTATACATAATGCCTGAATACCAGTAGGGCGCCTGATTGCCATGTTCTTCAGCGACTGCACGAGCCATGGCCGTAACTTCAGGGACTCAAATGAAGTATTCCGATCAACAGGAGCAGCGACTGAACCATTCACCGGGGCAGGCGCCGGAGATGACATCGCCCGCAGCCTAGTGACAGTGGCTGAAGCATTTCCGCCTTTCCGCTTGATCCTAGACGGTGCCTGTATCGAGGAGACTACTACATCCTGTGAGGGAGCCTCGACTTTGGAGACCTTGCGTCTCTTGCGAGAGGCAAGAGTATCCAGGAAGTCGGATTCGGATGCGGATTCACCCTCACTTGATTGTGATGATATCGAGGATGCCGAGGATATATCGTCCTTTAGATGTAGGACCTCCGTATCCATTAGTGGCATATTTGTAGTCGACTCGCGATGGTGCTTATACTCTTCAAGGTACCTATCTCAAACGGAAGTATTTGATATGCAAACGTACAAGGCAGAAAAATCTTAGTTGGATTTTAAGCAGGGGTCAGATTCGATGTGGGGAACCGCCACTAGGGGCCCACGTATCCAGTGGAGTACGGAGCTTAGAGGTACCCACTTCCTAGCCGCGCGCCTTTTCTCCCCTGGCAGCCTGCGAATATTCCGTCTTATTAGCTTCATATATAAACTTTGGTGCAGGTGCATCGTATTCAATATGCAGGCTGAGTAGGAGCAAGGGGGGAAATGACATGTCTTTAATGAATGAAACGATCACGATTTAGTATTATTCTCATACGTGACAGCCGCTTATCATCAGGAATCTGAAGATTCTAGCCGTCTGGAGATCTCGAATTCCCCGCCATTGGCCCTGTTTGGCGCTTATTCTTGGAGCGCACCCCTGATGCAGCTTTTTACAATGCGCCCCCAATCGGGCTTTAGTTACATTACCTACCTGCCTACCTTCCTCTCTCTACGTGCATGTGCATCTGCCACTTGTGGTGAGATTTGTATGTTCCATGCTCTTCCCAATACAGGCATAAGGAATCCAGTAGCCGGTTCATTCCTCGGCGACCCCGAGCCCCCTTTCCATCACTTCATTCGTAAGCTCTCTTCGCCTAAGCCCGAGTTTGCGCTCGCCGTCTGATAATGATGCTGCTATCGGAACCATCCTCGACTACTGCGCATCTCAAAGGTTCTGATCTGGAGGAGTTACTGCTACCATGGGCAGCTAGTTGTTGTTTAATGCCACATGGATATGTTGAGCCCATCTGCGCGCTTGTGGGAACATTCATGCTATACCTAGGTACCTATCTACACTGCATACGCCGATAAGCCAACATGACCTTGGACCCCGACCAGACAACAAGTTGCACACCCCTATCTCGTAGGATCAACGCATGAGAAGTGCTCTTTCGAACCTGTATACTCGTACAATCCTACCTGGATCGCGACACAATGGCTTGCATGGCCCCCAACCGGCGGGTTTCAGTTGTGAAGCACGAGCACTGTACTGTAACCCCGTAAGCGTGGGCATGTCGTAGCCTTCGGATCGAATCCAGGATGTAGTCAACTATTGCGATGCAGAGCAATTCGGCCATACGATAGGTCATCGAGCGTGTTAAATGACTATGTATCCCGTTCCTAAATGTCAGCAAATAGGGGGCGTTTCTTACAAAGTACTCGACCTCCGGAAGGCAATTAAGCCTTTCTAACCGCCATGACAGCTCAAAGGTACATGCCTAGTGTAATGGGGACGCATCGGAAGAAGTTCCAACTGCCAAGAGGAGCATTCAAAGTTAGATGGAGGTTCCAAGTCGGTACGCACGCAAGGTCTGATGCCGAATTTCAGGCTGATGGTCTGAGTCGGTCGCTCACTTTCCATGCCAGTCGAATCTCACGTAACTGGTCCCTTGCGCACACCGTCGGCCTTCTCCTTGGTATGTGATCAATACAGGCTTACGATGAGCCCTCGGTATATGCGCGAAGACAGACGCTAAGGGCGATCACAATTCTCCCAAGCTACGTTGTCACTCGTCGATGCCGCGACTTACGTACTTGCAATTGCTCTTCTCGGATGACGGGCAACGTTAGGCGCCGGGACGTCGTCTCATCTCGAGCTTTGAAATCAACCATAGGCTGCTTCATACCTCCCCGTTGTCTAGAGTGGATCGGTCCACTAATACTGGCGAGCGCGCACCATCCCGAGAGGCTCTTCTGCGACCAATTAGGCTTCGTACACACAACTTAGCTCTATGTATCAAAGTAAACAGCCATATTGAGCAGATACGTGGTCTGCCCATCCCCCTCTAACAAACCTGCGCAAAAGCGCCGACTTATCCTGCTCGAGAAGAACCTGGATCGATAGCCCCAAAAGCTCCCAGCTTTTGTATACCTGACAGCAGCATGAACAACGCAGCCGCGAATTCTGAGTTTGGCGCTGAAAGCATACCCGTGGCTGAACTGATGCGGTCGGGCATCCTTGCTAGGGCATGCCTATATTGTAGATACTAACTACTATGTACGTTAGGGTAGGTTATGTGCAGTAGTTCCAGGTCAGTTGGCCACTCCCGCTTTCACCCAATCTCCATTTTGGCTAGGTAGGTATCTCCTAGTAAGTACCTCCAGCAGCTGCATGGGTACAGTGGGTGGGCGGGTTTGGTCCCTGGGTCTCTCTACAAGGCCCAGCCGATTCGCCCCCAGTTCTCCACTCCCAGAAAAGAGGCATCACTCCTTGATTGACGAGCATTTGGGGGAGGGGAAGAAAAAGTCTCCAGCGCCGTACGACCAAAGAGCTCCAACCACATTCACATATTGACATCCCCTTTAAACATCAAGAGTACGTACGGGTGTTTCTCCCCTTATCTTTCCATCACTTTGTTTCTATCGTTTAGCCCGTCTTATGTGACGCTCTCTTCTCTCTCTCTCTCTCTCTCTCTCTCTCGCTCCCTCTCATTGCTTGTATACGTGTTTAGACTTATTGGGTATCTATCCCGAAGCATATTGCTCCTCATTATATCCCAGGCCAAGTTCATGCCGTCTGCCCCTCCCCTATCAGCCAAAATCGAATAACTCGATTCCACCAAGGTTAGGATAAGAAAACGGTTAGCGACATCCATCACATACTATCACGACACTATACTAGAAGCTGTATCTATTTTGGTATCAAGTTTCACCAGAGTTGTTCTCGGCCCGCCCGCCCGCCTACGATTCTTCAGCACGGCTGCTTGCTACGCCTCGGCTAGATCTCCCAAACGTCTTGCCTATCTTTCACCATAGCTGGATTCGCATAAGGAGATCTATGTACAATGCCTGAGAACGATAAATCAGTTCTGGGCTCCGAGCCCGTCGCTCAAAATGTATTTAACCCCTCCCATCTCCTTAATCGTCCTGCCTTCTTTGTTCCGCGGTCGCCGCTGTGTGCAACAGCCGCAAATGCAGTCTCGTGTCATAATAGAAGCTTACTCTCTCCCACGTGCAGTCTTCCAACGCTTCTTTAGGCACCCCAGCACATACCCTGCAACAATCTTCGAGCCCCGTCCCCACCATGACTCCCTCGCCCGCTCCTCTACTTCGGCCCGCCCTTGGAGGTGGTAGACCAGGCGGAGCACGAACCCCCAGGTTAGGTCTAGCCATTCCTCCGTCTCCCAATGCAAAGGCCGTGGGTGGTGCCGCGGCAGCTGCTCCTGCTCGCCCACAACTTCCTACCCTACATTTAGCCACTCCGATGGGTAGTACTGTCACGCCATACGAGCAACCCCCCCGGCCAATACAGGTCTCAACGGGGCAATCGGCAAGCGGTGGCAGTGAGAGTAGCGCGGCACACTCGAGGTCCGGCAGCTTTGGACCTTTGGATGGACGGGCGAGCAATCCTACATCCGCAGGTTCCCAATTCTCCGCCCTCTCCTTTGCGTCACAGTACGGCATCGGCACGAGACCACACGGCACGCCAGATCCGAGCTCGGCTTATTCCGAACGTAGCGAAGGGGGCGTCGGGACGGAGAGAGACGGCATCCTGCAGGGACTTGAGAACAGTTTCGACAAGCTCACCTTGGAGAAGGCGAGGACCGCTGATGTGGAGGACCTTACCGACGATGGGTGGAAAATTGCAAGCTTGGAGAGCCGGATCATTGAACTTGGCGGCCTGGGTGAGGGTGCCGGAGGTGCTGTCACGAGGTGCCAGCTGAAGGGGGGGAAGACCATCTTCGCTTTGAAGGCAAGCCCATCAAACACTGCGTTTCCTCTCGTTGGGCTTGTGCGCTAATGTAGATCCCTAGGTCATTACCACGAACCCGGATCCGGACGTCAAGAAACAGATCCTTCGTGAGATAAGCTTCAACAAATCATGTGCCTCGGAGCACATTTGTCGGTATTATGGAGCCTTTGTCGATCCGTCGACTGCCACCATCTCGATCGCAATGGAGTTTTGCGAAGGCGGCTCGCTTGACAGCATCTACAAGGAAGTCAAGCGGTTGGGTGGACGTACTGGCGAGAAAGTGCTCGGCAAGATCGCCGAGGGGGTACTCGGTGGCCTAACCTACCTCAACAGCAAGAAGATCATTCATCGTGATATTAAACCATCCAATATACTGTTATGCAGGAATGGCGAGGTCAAGCTGTGCGATTTTGGAGTCTCGGGCGACTTCGGTACTAAGGGTGAAGCCAACACCTTTATTGGCACCAGTTATTACATGGCACCAGAACGAATCACGGGTCAGGTTTACACTATCACCTCGGATGTTTGGTCGACAGGAGTGACTCTTCTCGAGGTGGCCCAGCATCGATTCCCGTTCCCTGCGGATGGAACCGAAATGCAACCCAAGGCTGGCCTGATCGACCTACTCACTTATATTGTTCGACAACCAATACCTAAGCTCAAAGATGAGCCCGACGCCAATATATTCTGGAGCGATAGCTTCAAATATTTTATCGAGTGCTGGTAAGTTTCCGTGGCTTCGCTCTGCAGGCACGAGCGATGATTTCGGAAAGCTAATCCTACCATCTGTGACAGCCTCGAGAAAGAGCCAGGCCGGCGAGCGAGTCCGTGGAGAATGCTCGAGCATCCTTGGATGATGGAGATGAAGACCAAGCGAGTCAATATGCAACGCTATCTCTCCCAGGTGTGGGGCTGGGACGAGACGGAAACAAAGTCATGAAGGCATACGTTAACTTGAAGTCTACGAAACCCCACTGCTCAGCGTTGAGCAAGCATTGCTCACTTCGAAACATCTCGATCTATGCGTCCCATCACGTGGCAATCCCAGAGAGCATAGAAAGACCATAAACGATAATGATTAAACCATTCGCCCGCACGTTAGTCGGTAAGCACCAAGGACTGGATATCCCACTAAGGGTCTACACTACGCAGCAGAGATTGATGGTCGAGTTACTCGACAGGACACAAAATATGGCCGACTATCGGCCCTGAGTCGAACATATTTGGCAGGCGTTGGTAAAGGCTCACAGGAGTTAGCGTATCGGGTGTGAGGCTGCCGGTGCAGAGAGAACCCTTGTATAGTAGTATTTGGCGGCTTGTAGAATAGAATGCCACTATCAAGAACCTCATTTTGAGACCACTGGCCCTCCAAAATGTATCGCTCCGTACGATGCCAACATTCTAGCGCCTACAGCTTCAGTTCCCGTAAAAGGGGTGGTCTACAGGATAGCACCAGAGCAGAGATGGCATCTTGACGGATACATCAGGTAGCTAACTACGGTTTATTTACTGGGCTCTCCGCGCGCGCAAAACTAATATTGTTCACCAATCCCCAACCAAGTAGTTAACTAAGTGACCGCGGTCCCAGCCCAGCCCAGCCCAACTACCCAACTTTATTGTCTTTACCGCTTGAGGGTCTTCTGCTTCTCGGCGGCGATGCGGACGTCGCGGCCCTCGATGAGCAGGCCTTTGCGGCGGCGGACGCGGTCCATGTAGCGCTTGGCGACGTTCTCGCGGTCGGCGAGCTCGCCGAGGTCCTCGAGGTCGTCCTCGGTGAAGGGCTGCCAGAAGGGATCCTCGTCGAGCATGTCGAAGCCGGCGAAGATGAGCTGCGGCTGCGCAGCGCCCGACGTGCGCTTGCGCATCTCGTCGGCGAACCCGAACGACTCGGCCGCCGGGAGCAGCGACTGGATCGTGAAGAAGGGCGTCCCCTCCTTCATCTGCTCTGAGAGAACGCGCCCGCGCCGCCGCGTCAGCACGTCGTACACGCGGCCCAGGACCTCGGCTGCGGGGGAGGGAGTGTTAGCTTGGTTCGTAACATAAGTTATACACGAGGCGGGAAAAGGGAACAGCGAAAAGGTTGATGTGGGCGATACTTACTGCTTGCTTGGATCTCGCACGAGTACATGGCCAGCATGAGACGCGGCGACCAGTCGAGGAAACCTTGCCTGATCGACTGCTGCACCGTCTTAATAACCTCTCCGGTTAACCGCGCTAGCCTATCGCGGGCCGAAGCCTCTTCGTCGGCGGGCGCCAGGGTTATGTCCTCGACAAAAACGGCGATTCCTTGCACCGGCTCGTGACAAAGCGGCCCCTGATATGTGGCGAGCTGGAAAGCATAGGTGATCTTGTCGCAGAAGTGCGCTGCGTTGAGCGCCTCGTCGACTCCTGGATCTCTGTCGCGGACCTTATCCCCCGCGAATATCTTCGAAAAGTAGGATTCATTTGTGAAATCGACGAGGATGTTCGGGCCGGTCCTTCTGGGACCGAACGCAGCGATTTTATCAACTATGTCTTTCCAAACTTCGCGTCCCTTGCCGCTTTCTAGGCTGGTTTGAAGTCGCTTCCGGAGTTCGTCGAGGGAAAGCCCTTTGCCCTCAGGGACTTCTTCGTCGGCCTCAACCTTTTCTTGTTCGCCGCTCGCCCCGTTCCCTTCGGCTGTCTCAGACAGGGCTTTCCTTTCCGAGTATAAGCGCTTAATGGTTCCGCCGTTCTTCAGCAAGAAATCCGTCACGTCCGCGGGCAATGGCCGTACTCGTACCGTCACACTGACCTGCTTCGAGCTAGTCACGCCCACGACCACTCCTCTTCCTAGGTCCTTGTTTACCGGTGGCCTCATATCTTCTGCCTTCACGATGGTCTCCCTGTATGGGACAATGGGCTCGCCCGCCTGGATGTCGCATCTGGCGAACCTCTCCTTCAGATCCGTCAAACATCGCTCTAGGTGAAGTTCTCCAGCAGTCAGAAGGACGTGCTCGCCACTTTCAAATTGCTCGTACTCGGCACATGCATCGCTCTGCACCAGCAATTTCAGGCCATCGATCATCTTATCGAGGTCTGCGGGATTCACAGGCTCAAGAGCAACTCGGACGATGGGCTTGCCTGCCAGGTTGACTCCCGCTAGGTTAACTGAGCCCTCGAGCTGGCTGCATAGGGTACCGGATTTTAGAATGTGACCTTCCAAACCTCCTATACCGAAAACGACTCCAGCAGGAACGGAGTCTAAAGATTCCAAATTCCGACCCATCAACATATACAAGGCCGTGACTGTAACCTTCTGTGGTTCTGGAACAGCGTGAGGATGCGCCGGGGAGAATTTTGGTGGCAGCACATAGAGTGAATCCCCGACAGAGAGAGTCCCTGAATATATTCTGGCGAATCCAATCAGATGTTCCGGGTCCACTTGCTTCTCTTCCAACTCCGGTATGACGTCGTCCAAGCTGGCGCTTTCGAGCGCAGTGGTAATATCGTTCATCCCATTAGTCTCTGCTGCCTGGACACGGGCTAGTTCGGCTCGCTTCTTTCTTGCAAGTTCCCTAGCCTCGTCTGCACTGAGTTGCCCAGTCCGACGTTTGTTCTGTGGAAGTTCGCTTTCCGGTATCGAGACCATCTTACTGACGTACACAACGACTGGGTGGGAGGGAAAGTTCTTGAAGTTCACCATTGCGTCTTTTACGGAGGGGTCGATGTAATCCGACCCGGGAGAATCTCCCAATAACTCTGGCAGCCGCTCAGCTTGCGCTGCTCTTGGTGACGGTAAGGACTCAATGGCCGAAACCAGTAGAGCCGTAGACAGGGGTAGCCACGACGAGAATAGTGTAGTCAGTAGTAACCGGGGATCTCGCGACCGAGCAATATGCGGCGGTATCGTTAGACCTAATGACTTCGTGATCTTTTCAAGGAGTGCCGGATCACTAAATTTAAATTAGTCTCAAGCCCTGTTTCATTGCAAATTGTGATCAAAATGATTTATATCGCGATATCAACGAATCATCACATGGCGCCCTCCACTAGGAGGGGGAATGAAATACCGGATTCGTATCTTTGATAGCAGGCATGCCTAGTCATAATACTGACCGTCCTCTGAAACGGGAAGATGAGTGATCCCGCCTATATGTATAGCCGGGAGTGCCTTAGTCTCCTAGCTCTCTGCAACAGACTTCTTGGGAAATAAGAAAGCCCTGAAAGGGTTGCAAGCCGGGTGCTTGCCAGTAAAGAATAAGAAAACAGGGAAAGACCTACCCCTTTCCGTTATCGCCTCCTGTTGTTGCCTGATATACCGCCCAGACCTGCTCAAGGACAAGTTGTACAAACATGGGCTTTAGATTACGACCTTTTAGGTGTTTCCGGCCCAAGACCTTCTTTGTCTTGGGATCAAGGTAGAAGTCTCCCCATAGGACCTTCTCCATGATATTTCGTTTTATGCCAAGCTTCTTCTCATATAAGCTGGCAAACTGCCGAACGGTGAAAGCCCAGCCATCTATGGCACTGCTGAAAATGACATTGTTTTTCTCTGGGGCGAAATAGAGCTCTTCATCGTCTCGTTCTTCGAACTGCACTTCGCCAGCTGCATCGGTGTCCTGGTTAGCGAGTTCCGCCTCCCTGGCCGCGGCAGCTTTGACCCTGTCTTCCATCCTTTCTCTCCAGTTCAGGTCCTCTTCCATGCGCTCGCCCTGGAAGAAACTGCCTAAAACGGCATTCACCTGTTCAAGGAGTTTGTTCAGGTGTATATAAGCCTCGCCTGGAGCCATTTTCAACTCTGTAACCAGCCTGTCCATCTTGTTGATAACCAGTAGAGGTTTGAGCTTCTCCTCCCATGTTTGCCTTAGCACCGTGACTGTCTGACTGCATACACCCTCCACTGCATCAACTAATACGACGGCACCATCGCACAACCTGGATGCAGTGGATACTTCACTGCTGAAATCGATATGGCCAGGAGAGTCTATTAAGTTGATGAGATATTCCTTCGGCTCAGGGGCTGCTTCTGGTGCTGATCTCCGCAGCATGGAGAAGTATAAAGAGATAGCGGACGATTCCATGGTGATACCCCTTAATTGTTCATCCGGCCTTGAGTCAAGATAGCGGATTTTGCCGGCCATCTTTGGTGAGATAATTCCATTCGTGGCGATCAAAGCGTCAGTCAAGGACGTTTTGCCATGGTCAACATGAGCCAAGATACAGATCTGGTGTTGCGGTTAGCATGTTTGCGTCGAGAGATGGAAGGGTATCAAATTACATTTCTGACATCGTCTGCATGTTGTTGCAAACTGACAAGCTTTTCTGGACTAACGACAGGCATTTTGCCAGACCTTGAAGTATCATAGATTGGGGGAAAGTGATGTCGTTATCGGGGATGTTGTACAACGAACGACGTCCTTCGGCTGGATCGGTGTGTTCCGTTTAATTATTCTGTGAAATCGAGATATGCTTCTGCTCCTAGTGCTGTGCTGTTGATGTATAACACAAAGTAGGCGTTTATATGTAATTGTATGCATATATGCACGCTGACTGGCAGTTGAAGCTTGACTCACATATGATATACAACTCGGACTTAGTTGACTAGAGATAAGTGCTTACCCAGGCAACCAAGCCCCACAGGAGGGGGTTACCAAGGTAATTGTCTCTTTTAACTTGATATTGCATACAATACTGAGTCAGCGTACTTTCATTTCTGAGAATGTTTACATACGATACGTTCTATATGACGTCAAGAACCTCGTAGAGGAGCCCGCCTAGATAAGCATCGTTGTAGAGGCAAGTAAAAGCAAGACGACTCGAGTGAATGATTTTGATAAGGTCGTATTTTAAAAATTATCTTATCACTGATAGAGGGGTAAACGCTAAGAAGGGACGGGGGCGAGAGGGGTATGATAGCTGAGAAGGTACTTGGAATAGAGGGGCAATGATCAAAACCCTGCTATCCGTAGGCCTCCCCTAATGTACTAATGCACTTGAGATAAGACAAGCCAAGTTTTCGTTAATCCAAGTCAAGTCATTATTCAGAAAAGCCCTAAAACCCGCCAAAACTTCGGCCGCCAAGCTCCTCCCCTTTCGAGTAATTTTTTTCGTAATTGTCATTACCCCAGTATCACCGACCCCTCCGCAGAAATTGGGATCGCGGTCCGATCTTCACGGTTGCCATATCCATATCCTCCCAGTCCAGCCCTGAACCCCCGATAGTTCAGTCTACCTAGGTTCATCATGAGCGGACTCCGAAACGGTTCGGCACCTATGCGTGCCATGGAGGATGACAGCGACATCGAGGAGGAGGCCCTTGTCAATGACTACAAGGAGCAGGTTCAGTACGAGGATGTTGACGACATCGAATCCTTGTCCATGGCCCAGCAGGCCGACGATATTCAGTCGAGACTTGTCGCTGCCGCTCAGCCACTCGACTTCTCCGCGCCTCTCGATGTCAAGTTCCAGAGTTACGACAACTACTGTAACCTCTTCCACTTCATTCTGAACTCCGATGGCCCTGTTGACCTGGAGCCACCTTCCGTTAGTGCCCCGAAAGGTCCAGGAAATATGGCTATGCGATCGAAAGGAGGAAACTGACAATAGATTGTATCTGTAGCACTACTGGGCGTGGGACGTTATCGACGAGTTCATTTACCAGTTTAACTCCTTCTCGTCATACAGACTGAGAATCGCGAGACAAGCGAGAGACAACGACGAGGAGAGACAAGTCCTGCGTGAAAACCCCAACACCTGGGGCTGCTATAGTGTTCTTAACGTCCTTTACTCCCTCATCCAGCGATCGCAGATCACGGAGCAGCTTGCCGCCATGAAGCGAAACGAGGATTCCAGCGCCGTGGCCGGCGAGTACGGCTCCAAGACCCTCTACCGGATGCTTGGCTATTTCTCCATTATTGGACTCCTGCGTGTCCACTGCCTTCTTGGCGATTTTAGCCTCGCGCTCAAGACCCTGGACGATATCGAGTTGAACAAGAAGGCCATGTTCGCGCGCGTCATGGCTGCCCATTTCACCACCTATTACTACGTCGGCTTCTCCTACATGATGATGCGCCGATACGCCGATGCTATCCGCATGTTCAGTCACATCCTGGTCTACGTATCACGGACCAAGAACTTCCAGAAGAACGCCCAGTACGACTCTATCACAAAGAAGAATGACCAGATGTACGCGCTCATCGCTATCTGCGTCGCCTTCCATCCGACCCGCTTGGATGACACCATCCATACGGCCCTGAGGGAGAAATATGGCGACCAGCTGCTCAAGCTCCAGCGTGGTGGCCCCGAGTCGCTTCCCATCTTCGAGGAGCTGTTCAAGGCGGCCTGCCCTAAGTTCATCTCACCTGTTCCGCCGGACTTCGATAACCCCGAGGCCAACGTGGACCCGGTTGATCACCACCTGTCCATCTTCATGGACGAAGTGAAGACTAATATGTGGAGTCCGACTGTGAAGTCCTACCTGCGCCTTTACACGACCATGGATCTTAAGAAGCTTGCCGGTTTCTTAGAGGTGCAGCCGGAAGAATTGCGGTCTTTGCTTCTAGTCAACAAGCAGAGGACCAAGCAGCTGCGATGGGCCGACAACGGACTGTTAGAGGGCGAGTTGGTCAACGTTAGCGACCTGGATTATGCCTTGCAAGGAGTATGTAGCCCCAATCCCTGTACCTTTTTTTCTCATTTAAAATTTCAAGCTTTCTGTACGAAGGATAAACTTTTGTGTACGACGGGTGCTAATGGAGATGTGCAGGACTTGATTCACATCTCGGAAGCCAAGGTGGGACGCAAGCTCGTAGACTGGTACTTGCGCAATCTTTCGCGGACCTACAATTGAGATTGTTGCTGGAGAATCAGGAAGGTTCTCTGGAGACGCGGTTCTACTGGCCGTGGCAGTCTCGCAAAATGTTGGGGGGATGGTTTACAAGGGGTTTCGTCGTCAGCTTGCATTGCATAGGCGTCATGGGATATGTTACTCTTAACACACGGACCGGAGGACCAGTGAACGGTATAAAGTAGTGGTAGAAATGGACGAAAACCACCACGCGGTCGAGTGTAGGGTGATTAGATAGGGAGGCACTTAATTCATGAGAGCTCTGCTTGTTCCACAGTAGCTGTCGGTCCTACGGCCATAAGAGCGGCAATAGTAGTGTCTTGCATCTGTCGACGTGATACCTGGGAGTCCATTGGCGGCTGCTGGCTGCCGGTGAAAGTGACTCAAGTAACCTTAGCAGATCCAATCATGTATTGCCCGTAGAGTCCGGGCTGAGTCCAGTCAGAGAATGCCGTGTGAAAGGATTTTCGACGAGCGTACGAAACGTGTTTCTGAGTAAGATACCGGGCGTCATCGTGTTACACCGCATCCTTCCAGCGCCGCCCGAGAAACGTTCCCGCGGCTAATAGGAAATGGAAGGAAACAAAGCGGCGCCTTTTCGTGGCAAACTGGCGACACGCTACTCCGGCCAGTGCATATCCCCATTACTGCCGTCGTGAACTTTATTTGTTTCTCCCAAGTCAGGGCACGGAATAAGCCATATCCACTGGTCTGCCGGAACGGCATGGACCATCCAGCTTCCCAGTTCTGTGGGGGCAGCCTAGGACTGCTGTACGTTTCGAGCGAGCGAGGGAGCGAGTAAGCAGCGGATCGTGCTACAAGGCGCAGCCCTGTAATGCGAATGGACGATACGGCAGGTAGATATGAGAGCAGATAGAGAGCGCCCCGTCCCTTGAGATTGCACGGCAGTCACTGCGCCTTCGCTCTTACAGTATATGCTTTGCATACCTCATGCAGGATAACGACGACCGGCTACATACTTGCCTGTAGAGCGCTTAGGCAGGCCCGCGTGGGAGCCGACATAACCTTTCTGACGCTTCTAACCCATTGGACGTCCTCGCCGTGGTGGTCCTGGGAGGATGTCTGGTCTGCGTGGCTTTTGCCTATGAAGGCTTGTAAGTCGGTATGAGGTCATCAACGGTAGCCTAGCAGCCGTACACCACCATACCTAGGATCGATCCTCTCAGATCTTACTCCATATCGAACAGCCTTCTTGGGTTTAGTACCTCTGCAAGTACAGCTTACCCCGAAGTAATAGCTCCTGTGGGAGACAGACGCGACGGCGTCTCGTTCAAGCCAAACCGGCCTTCAATGGGAGAGTAAGTGCTCGCGACTACTATTATAGTATAGGTATGAAGGGGAAACGTGATAAGGTCCACCTACGCATCTCTAAACCCTCTGATCTGCGTCGACCAACAATAACAAGCTTGTCCTAACGGAGATGACGTCTCAACTAAACCACTCTAGCGCTAACCGACCAAGCAGCGCCATCTAGATGCTAGAAACAGGTTCATTTAGGACTTTCTAGGTATTTGTAACGGAGGTCAGATGACCTAAGATCTGGACCAACGGCTCTACCCGCGGTCTTCTCTTTCATCCACCAGGATGGTGTTGCGGCTGAATGTGCGGCCACCACATAACCACCCATATCCTCCTGCCATAAATTAGAGCACATAGCATGTTTGGGGAAGATCGCCTTCATATGTCTTGTGTGGCTAGGAGTGAGACAACAGAGGGTGGAAAGGTCATACCATCGTTCTACGTAGCAGTGTGATATCGTGCCATGTCACATGCAACAGGTGGTAAGTGGGACATCGGATGCCAGCGCGTGGTGCAACTTGATGCTTGGCACACTGCCGGATGCGCCAAGTTCGCCAAGCTGCCCATCTTTGTACTATTACTATGACACTGCTGTCGAACCTGGGCGGTCACCTCCAAGCTTTTGGGATGCCTTGGCTTTCTCGGCTACTGCGGAGCTGAGTAAATCATCAAGAGCACGTTTTCCAGCGGAAGAAATGGCACTGACAGGAGCCAAGAGCGAGAAGAAGTCGTAGGGCGTGCTTGATTGGTTCGTCTCGTACCGCAAACCCCAAACCGCTCGTCTAGAAGAGGTCCAATTGGTATTACATAGCCATCCCTTACCCCCTATGCCTCTCAACATTGGCAGAAGTTTTGAGGAGCCATGGATTTAAAAGAATAAAAGTTGAGTTAAGTCCGGAGTTACCTTATTAATACGGTCACGGATTGCGGAGGAAACGAGGAGAAGAGAAAAGCCTTTCTCCCCTACGGAGATAAAAGGAGACTACCTGCAGGAGGAATGCATCCCTGAATCGGAGAGGTTGCTTTTCGAAGGCTGACGGCCTTTTTGAAGGGAAGTTAAGAGGATGAAACGGCATAGCAGCATTGAAGATCATAAAAAGAATATTGGTCATCGTTTGAATGTTACGAACAGGTAGGTACAATAAGGGTGCAGGCCTATGCGCCTCGACGGGGATTGTGAGATAAGGCATCGATTATGTTCACCATCTTCGTCATAATACATATAAGTACCCAAGTACCTGGATACTTAAGATGTCTGATACCATAAGTGCACCGTCCAACGGCATGTCCTTGATCGTTTTTGGTATTGCCAATATCGGTAAGTACCTATCTAGCCATAGGCATTCCGAAGATCCGCTATCAAGATCCTAACATGTCAGAACTTGACTTTTAGACGTTTTAGTTGCTTGCTGGGGTGGACTAGACCGACAATCAAACAATTTCTCAGCTCGTCAGGGATTATTAGGTCGTTACATATGCATGTCGTATGGGGTTAAATAGTGTTATGGAGGGAAATCCATTTCCATCGCCATTGTCTACTACCTAGTAGGTAGTGTTAAGTATGTCATGGCCCTCTTGTTAGCCTCTTGGCTTCCTTTACTGCCATTGATGTAGCCCACCTAACGTATTAGCCTAGTACCTAAGCAGCTAAAACATTCAAGTACATGTACTACCCATGTATATGGGACTTCATCGTTCAACTTCCTAAGGCCCCAGAGACTTTTCCGCCCACACAATGCGCATGCATATACACATACACATACACATGCACCCACACCATAGCTATACCCACCTATACTTATTTCAAGATGTAAATGTCTGGCCAATCCTCTACGCGTTGCCTCGACTTTGAGGGGGCTTAACTTAAATAATGCGGATGCTCTTCGAACTATATACCACACGTTCATGCGTTCTTCGTACTTCCTGGCTTTGGCAAAACGTTGGAATATACCTCCTGAGGTCAACCGGCTACAAACTACGACGTTTGAACCGATGCATGTGTTGACAGCCTTCCCGGATAGACAATCTGCGCACAAACCTCATAACTTCCGACTGAACCAACGTGCCTGAATCCGACAATTCGACTGGCTTGGCGTTGCTTATCTTTCCGAGTTCATCGTCCTATATATTTGCGACAGTTTCACATTTTCAAAGAGCTTGCTTATCAAGTCGCTCGACCTCAGTCGGTCAATATCATTCCACACCAGCTGAATGGAAAACTGCCCGCCTACCTCCTACTATCCTACTATACATACGTGCCTGGGCTACGGCTCCTCCTCCGAAGAACAGCAACCTTTCTGTTCTAATAGCCCAGTTTACGTACCTTAGCTACCATTCAACTCTGCGACCGCTTAACCAAGTAGACGGCCCCCAAACATTTGTTCGACCCTGCGATCTCTTTGACGGAAACTTGGCGTACCAACAGCTCCTCCAGAGCAGTCCAGGGACTGCTTCTTTATTCGCATAAACTTCTCTTATCACCTTTCAGGGCTCACTCGAGGGCATCTCTTTTCATCAACACACAACCAGATGCTGCATGATACGGGTTTGCCTCCTCCGCCCTCTTCCTGAGGCAACGCGAGCCAGGTATATATATAATCCGTGTCCAAACATCTTTTTCTCTCCCACACTTTATCTATATCCAGCTATCCTGCTTCAGCATGTCTCAGGATAGTACACCAGTACGAAGCCCCGACAGCGGTGTATCTCCGAAATCGCAACCGACAGCTAAGGGCGTTGACTATTTCGCCCACCGACCCAAGAAGGCTAGCCCTGGGACGACTGGCGATTCTTCCACGGCGCGCATAAATTCGAGCTCGCCCCGAAGCGAAGGCCAAGAAGAGGCCACGGCTACCCAACAGGAGGAGACTAACAAGAATGCGCCACATGTCAAAGGCAAGAGAAAGGAAGTCGAGATTCCGGCTGATGCGAGCGCCACTACTGCCGGGGACTCTGCGTCTAGCAACAACAGCAGTGGGCCTTCATCTAGAAAGGCATCCGTGTCTTCGATCACTTTCCTCGCGCCTCGTAACCCATCGTTACCACAAGGTAACAAAAAACCACACGGCGCCGGTAGGATCCGGGGCGCGTCGCCTCCTCACCGCAGGTGAGTTCGGAAGTTCCTCGTTGTCTCTCCCCTCTCCTTCTAGCTTTCTACCCTTGTCTGTTGTGCACGAGATGTTACGTGCGGATATAGGAAGAGGTGAGCCGTCTGACATTCAAGCGGATGGACGAAGCGGTCATGGATTTAAAATTTTTTTCCACCCTAGTGTAAAAGAATTCCAACCACCGAGATTCCCCACGCGACACATCCCCCGAATGGAGCTACTCCGCAGTTGCAGCGCGGGCCGGCCTGGTCTGGACCGTACAACTTGACCTACATTCTGAGCTGAGGATGCCGCATTCCGTTCTTGGTCCTTGTGCAAAGACGTCCGTCGCCCGGGTTGTTGTCGGTCCGCCTAGTAATAAGGAAGCACTGAAGGTGGAGAAGACCATCATCAAGTGGGCTGTCCTACTGTCATGCGATGCCCCCTAACACAATAGTAACAATCAATTCTTCTTGGCGGCATGAGCGGTCTCCCTTACGGCCTCGCTTCACGCGACTATGCCACCAAGACTGGTGTTACTTGTCAGTTAGTCATTGCACAATGGAGACCTACGAGGGACCTTCAGCCAAGCCCACCTACACACACACCTTGGGCCTCCTTTGACTAGCTCACACTTCTCCAGCCCACCTTTCTACCTGGACCTTTTTAGAAGATCCTCATTCTGTGGGCACCGAGCTTATTATTCGTATGCCCCGCCATCACCAACCCCACCTCCCGCCCCAGGAAAGATCATGATGGCGCAGCAGTCTGGCCGTCAAGTAGGCCCCCGAGCGGTTCCTATTGGAGTTATGCCATGATTCCCCCCTTCTTCATGCACGAATTCGTTTCAACACAATTGACCTAGTTCTGTTGAGCCGTCTATCCTGTACCGGCTAGATATACTTCTTCCCTTTTATGGTGTTCTTCATTGACTCACATATTACTTGTCACCTTCGAGCCTATGTTACTTGATGGCAGCTGAGACGCTAACTGAGTCGCCTCGTTCTCAAAGGTTCGAATCTCACGTAGCTTTCGATAACATCCCCCTCGGCGAGTCAACAGAACACAATCCGATATCCTTGACCCTTAACGTTCGCCATGCGGGATTCCAATTTAACCGGCGGCATCGCATATTCATGGTCGGTGTAGACGACAATGCGTATTCGGATCATGCTCTGCAATGGCTGCTGGACGAATTAGTCGACGACGGCGACGAGATAGTATGCGTACGAGTTATTGAAACCCTGGTTCGGTTGGCCGACAAGGCATACCAGGATGATGCCATGAGGCTCATGGAGTCGATCAAGGCGAAGAACACGCAGAACCATGCGATCAGCCTGATCTTGGAATATGCCATAGGAAAACTACACAGCACCTTTCAGCATCTCGTACGTCACAACTACCTGCTTCTGTGTTAGCCCTGCATTCTGCTTACCATTGGATTCGGGAACAGATCAAGATATACTCGCCGTCAATGCTGATCGTGGGCACCAAGGGACGTAGTCACGACGGTGTTCAGGGCTTCATTACCAACCGCAGCTCTTTCTCCAAGTACTGCCTGCAATACTCGCCAGTCCCGGTCGTTGTCGTGCGACCCACGGAGAAGCGTAAGAAAAAGAAGCTCAAGCGCGTCGGTGATCCGTCGCGCCAAAGCTATGTTCACATGCTAGCGGGGCATAAGCATGAGGCAGATAGCGAAAACAGTAGTTTGTACGAGCTGGAGCCCCATATCACTGCCGACGAGGAGGCGCACCGCGTCGCCGTGGCGGTCGGGTTGTCGGCAGCTTACGATCCGACCATTAAGCCGATTGACCCCGCAAGCCTACTGAGAAATTCCGGCCGGCGATCTGTGGTTGATCTAGCTAGTGGTACATCCGCAAGCTCTCACAAGGGGAATGCCTCCTCGGAACAGAAGCCTCCGGACGGTGCTGATTCAGAGTCGGAATCGGAGGCGGAGTTCGAGGTAACGACAGGCGAGGAGGAGATCAAGAGGAAAAGACTACACAAGATGGAGTTGAACGAGGGCGCAGCACTGCGGGCCGAGGCACGGAAAATGAGTTCTGGTTCCGCCGATAGTGAGGACTCGGCACCAGGCGAAGGCGCAAGCACGCGATAGCAACGGTTCTTGACCAGGCTACGACGGATGCTACAGCGCCAAAGATGAGAAGGAACTTAACAAATTAGACGGTTAAGGCAGCTCGGACGACTTTCTTTATATGGGAGTAGAGCTGCTAGCGTACTGGTTCTGACAATAGGTATGCGAACCACATGAGCCAGCAAAGCACTGCAGGGGAAAACGTAAAGCAACCCAGCTCCCGAGAATGTACCGGATTGTACATAGTGACGGGAATGTTGGAGCCTCTTGCTCTATGATTTGTCGAGCATATTGGCCTCCGGTTGAGGGGCTTGCTTCTATGAAAGATACCTCTCTCGACTCAATGTATTAACGTGAGCGAATAGATAGCCCAAATAAATATTAAAATAGTTTCGGAGACCCCCTCTCTTCAAGCGTCATCATAAAGCATCATGACATACATGGATCTCTAATGATACCGTCCATCTATATTTAAATTGCAGCATGCGGCTTCGCGAGCCATAGCCGACGCGAGCCGAGATTTCCATCCAGCAAGCTCAAATACGGAAACCTGCAAGACATATCGACCGTTGCCGCATGTGGCACATGCAGGAGCACGATGACATGCATTCATCAGTGTAGGATAGGTATGCAGGACCCGGAGTAACTACCCCGGGTATGTTCTTGGTTATGCCTCAATACCGAGTCACGGGGGTATATATTTAGTTACCTCTACTGACGCCACTCTACGATCAGGCGAAATCACATACAAATTTGTATAAGCTTACACATTGCAGACGGTTCTGCCGGTACCTACCTTTATCGTAGGTTATCACCTGGGCAGCTTCCTATCTTTAACGAAATTACGAGGTTATATACCTCTCAAGTTTCTATATACATTTACGTCGTAAACGTATATGGCATATTATTGCCCGGTGGAAGTAGCAACATAACTCCCCAAGGGGTATTTCTAATTAGTTACTTCCGCCAGACTAGTAGCTAGGTGCTATATAAGGTTAGAATATAAATGCGTATAAAAATTATGGTATGTGACCTCGTTGGCTTTCGTTCAAAATCGACAATTTCCGAATATCGGCAACTTGCGACAGCGGTAAGCGTTGGAAGAACGACCCGCTATGTCCTTGCCCATACACATTTGTATGTGATTCTACCTGACTACAGACCGTATTCGGTGGAGGTAAATAGTTATAATACTTCTGTAACTTATATGTTATAAGGTACGTACCTCTTGTATCGCGTCAGTAGGTTTTAATTGATAACCGAGTATCGATAACAGCGAGGTCATCCCACTAGCTGCCCGGAGTCTAGAGGACATCCGGTCTGGGTTGGCCTTCTCAATACAACGTACATGTATGGAAATGCCCGTGTATACGTTTTTATCATGTACCTAGAGCTCATCTAACGAACATTTGAAGGTTGGCAAATGTCAGCCTTGCATATGCCTGTCTTCTCCTAGACCTTAAACTGCCTAAGTAACTACATTACCTAGGTTGCATACCTACACCTATATAACACGACATACACCAATGGGTATCCGTCTGTAACTCTCCATCGGGGACGCAAGATGAAGAAGACATTACTTCTTTGCTTCATACACGGTTTCAAAGGCGGCGAAGATACCTTCGGAGAGAAATCCGAGTTCAGCCAACACCTCGCCGCCCTCCTCAGCGCCGCGCTGCCCCGGGTCGAGGTCCGCGCCATCACCTACCCAAAGTACGAGACGCGCGGCGACCTCTTCGAGTGCGTAAACCGCTTCCGCGACTGGCTGCTGGAGAAGGTAATCGACATCGAGGTCGCCAACGGCACGCCTTCGCCCACCGTCGACCCCTCGGTGCGCACCATCCTCGTCGGCCACTCGATGGGCGGCATCGTCGCCGCCGAGACCGTCATCGCCCTCGCGTCCGAGACGCCCATCGGTAATGATGATGGCGACGACGACGACGACAATGAAAACGAGGATCGGCGTCCGGGGAAGGCGGCGCCGTCGTTGAACAGCCTCATGTTCCCCTACGTCCAGGGCGTCCTCGCCTTCGACACCCCCTACCTGGGCATCGCGCCGGGTGTCGTCGCCCACGGCGCCGAGGGCCACTACAACAAGGCCGCGGCCGCCCTGACCCAGCTGAGCGGCCTCTCAGGTGTATTCTTCGGCGCCGGCGCCAGCAAGGACCAGCAGCAGAGAGGCGCGAAACCGAAGACGCAAGCCAAGGCACTACCCGCGCCCGAGGCGGGGCACGAGCAGCGGTCGCAAAAACCTAACGAGCCGAAGAGCGGCGGCGGCGGCGGCGGATGGGCCGGCTGGGGCAAGATCGCCATGTACGCGGGCGCGGCAGGGGCGGTGGTGGCGAGCGGCGCAGCGGCCTACGCCAACCGGCAACACATTACCGAGGGCTGGTCGTGGGTCGGGTCGCACCTGGAGTTCGTGGGGTGCCTCGCGCGCGGCGAGGAGCTGAGGAGCCGCGTTGCCGACATGGTGCGGCTGAACCGGGAGCTGGGCGTCGGGTTCGCGAACCTGTACACGAGGCTGGGCCGAGGGGCCGCATCCAAGGAGGTCAGCATGGTGGGCACCGTAATGGGCAACCAGCGCACGTTTTGCAACCTGCCCAAGAAACAGGCCGCCGGTTTGTGGAAAGAGGCGGTCAACGATAAGGCCAGCGACGAGACCACGGCGCATATGAGTGAGTTTCCACCCGACCCCATCGCTTCTTTAGTCCCAGGCGGAGATTCGGAGGCGTTTTGAGCTGACGCTAAGATCACAGCTATGTTTGAACCGAAAGAGAACCCGGGGTATACACAGCTATCTGAGGACGCGAAGAACCTCATCGTGGAATGGTCACGTAACGAATGGTACGAGTCGAGTACTGAAGAACTCGGGGATAAAGGCACCGAGATGCTAATTTGATACGCTTGATCGTGCTCCCTCCGCATGCCTCCAATAGATTAAGTCTTGGGACGGCTCTTTTACGGCGCAGGGGAATCGCATTCAAGGTAGGCATTATAGCCTACCACCCCAGTATATCACTGGCGGAGTACGTGCGATATGCCTGTTATGGCATGGCAAGCTCTGCTATACAGAGCTCTCAGAAAATAGACAGATTAGGTATTACCGGTCTATGGATCAATGTCGCTTGAACGGCGAATTTTCAGGCTTATTCTTGTCCCATATCATTCCCCAAACATTTCTTGTCTTTCCGGCTCGGCAGGTCTACTGCGTGGCCTTCTGGTTCTGCGCCTTGGCAGCTTTCAGGACCTTGCGTCGCTGGGACATCATGTGCGTGTACAGGATATACGCAGCTGTATGAAGGGTCAATATACGTTAAGTATCAAGGTACCCGGTCTCCGGAACTTACAGGGCGGATAGACGAGGGCGACGTAGAGGAACAGGGCGGTGGAGTACCAGGGGTGGACCTGGTGCTTGGCGGGCTCGACGGCCCTCCAGATGAGCCAGGCCTCGCTGGAGATGCCGACGGGGTAGAGGATGAAGAAGGCGTGGTAGCGCAGCCAGTGCAGGGCGGCGGGCTGGCGCCCGCTCAGAGTCAGCGCGAAGTACGAGTACCGGATCACCTCGGTCGTGCTCCAGGCCAGCAGCATCGACGCGTAGAACGGGCTCCGCGCCACGCCCGGGAACAGGTCCGTTATCCCCCACACGATCGCGTACCGGCTGAACACCTGCATGAAGGTCGTGAAGAAGGGCGCGCGCACGATCCCTGCGGGAAATAGCTGGGTCAACCTTCGACATATCTAGCATATATATGTGATGCGCGCATGTTGCATATGTGTGGATGTGAGTGCGGGATTGTTTCCCGTTATCATCGAGGTCCGGGTCGGGTCGGGTCGGTTGAGGAGTTGGAGGTCACCAAGGAACGTACCGAACAGAGAGTGCAGAACCTCCATGCCGGCCAACGTCTGCGTCCATTTGCAGAACTCGCCCGTTGTCGAGAAGACGGCCTCGTGCCCTTCTGCCGCCACGGTGCTCAGTGTCCGGACCACGACCGTCAGCCACAGCGCGGCCGACGCGGCGTTGTATAGGATCAGGTAGCCGGTCTTCGCGGGCGAGGCGGGCTTCGCTGCCGGCCTTGAGGACTCGTTCGCGTTGGAGGGCATTTTTCTTGGGTCTGTCTTGTCTTGCCTTGCCTTGGCTGGGTCTTCCCTTCGCGTCTTTCCGAGCGGCGCGCTGTGATGGTTTCGGTGAATCTTCGTGGTCGTCGTGGCGGCCCTGGTAGTAGTTAAAAAGTGGAAGCTTCTTACCGGTAGTTAAACAGGTAATTATTATTGTTGGGGCTTGGGCTCGAAATTTGTTGATGGATTCTTGGCGGGATAGAAGGTTATTTGGGGTTTAGTGCGCCTAATGCTTGTGCCGATCCCGAAGAAGCGGAACGGCCCCACTGACCGGCAAAAGTACATGGTGCATCGGTTAGACGGAGATACTACGGCGACTTCGTACCAGTACATTATGTACAGTATCCATGGTACATATATTTCTGTTAGGTCCCTCCACAAGGTCCACCGTACATCTATGTAGGTTCCGATACAATTTGTCTAAGTGACTAAAGCTCCGATCTGGAAAACAATTGCTAATGTATATTCCATATACTACATATAAGGAATCCATATTCCACCCTTAGATGGCAGAAACTGGGCCTGTGAATGTAGCTAACGGTAATACCTTTGATACTGTATTTAAGTACTAGGTACTAGGCAGTTAAAGGAGATCAGGTACCCACACTTACAACCCGCATACCTCATACTTAAGTGCAATTCAAAACTCAGCAGAGTTGAAGTTTATGTGAGTAACCTTTTACCTCGGGGCAACGTAGATATTGGGAGGCGGCATAAGAAATGACTTGCCTAAGGGTAGACTCGGACATGATTATTATATAATCTAGAGTTCATGTCGAGACGCTTCGTTCAGATCTGGTGCTGATATTGCTCCTCAAGAAACTAATTGTCAAGCTCAAGGAATCCCGCGTTATTATTATGCACAGCCCTGACGGATCTTCAGGGTCTGGCAGATGGACTAAGTTTTGTTTAGACACATCGACTTATATCTGGGACTTTGGAGGGATGGTGAAGTGGCAGAGGGAAGCCGTGGGAGAAACTTCCGGGCTGTTTGAGCTGCGTGGCAACGGTGCAACCTGCCGTGTCTCAAAGAACTGTAAATGGAAAAGACACGTCCGTGGCGGTGAAATCAGCAAAGGCACAACTATATCAAGAGAGCTCGACGGATGGGTTGTTTTTATAGTCAGACACGCATACATCATCAGTCAACTTGGACACCAGATTCTTGGTGGAACGAGCCCCTAGCAGAACTCGCAGGCGCTTTGATACTCGTCCTTCTTTTCAACTCGTCTTGTTCTGCGCGGTATCCGAAATGTAACCTCATATGAAGTAATCTGCTTCCCGAGGCACTCGGTCAATGTCAGATTAGCTTTGCCATGATCCGATCGGCTTTCACCTATGCGACTTCAGGGGTGCTCTCCTGGCCGTTGATGCTCAATACATCGACTGTGATTGGAGGCCAAGAGAGTCGGATGTGAGCTTACATAATAACTCAAGCTGCAGGTGGGCATTACGTGCATCTAAATGCATGGTCAGGTACGGCTTTAAGACTGAGAGAGGCACATCAGTCTGTGTCTCACCGTGAGGCTGTTTCATCGTCCCATCGTTACCACGAAAAGAAAACCTTACCAGAGTCGGAAGCGGAATCGACCATCCAGATATTCATAGGATGACACCTGAGCAAACATGTTCGACATCTCCGTCTAGGTGGTCAGTCTATCATCGTCCTTAGACCTCGATTTCTTAAACGGCGTGCCAAAGCTGCGTGTATGGAAGAATCTATTCCGATTCAGCCTCGTTGAAAATACCTGCACAGGCTAAAACCGTGGAATAGGAAACCAAAGTATCGTATGTGAGCTTCACTCCGGCCGTTCGCACAGGCAAGGCTGGTCTGCAATGAATTACCATGACGAGGGATGCGCGTTGCTAATTACCTTTATTCCTCAAGTTGTTGCCGGAATCCGGCTCACCCATCTTGCAATAGGCCGGATCGGCCCGTCTTGATTGATTGATCTGCATAAGATTGTTGTTTCCGGATATAAGTCGTCGCCCGCGTTTGATATAGCATCCTGGATAGGTTTTGGTTCTTCAGCCGGGATTTCTCAACAATATCACGGCCGTTGGGTGCGTCTAAGTTCAACAATTATCCGGTCCATTCATTTGTCACTATCATCAATCTATCATGCCGCTGTCGAAGCTGAGTGTATAGCATGGTTCCTGTCATTGCTTGTGCTTCTAGAGTAATACCAGCGCACTTCGATGGAACGAGCTATGTGTTCCGGACATAGAAGCCATTCACAGGTTGAAGTAACCATTGTATGAGGATGTCCAAATCAAACAGGTTGCACTTAAATAAATCAGGCCATTGCATATACACCGCAGCGAGCCCTTTCTGACCCGTGCAGTGCTGCACCCCGGATCGGATAAGATCAGATCAGCCGGGAATAAACGAGAAGCTTGACCATAAGCTCCTCATTTATGAAGGATAGATTTCTAGGTAGTCTCTGGTGTGAATCGTGGCGTCGGCATCCTGGCACATGCTATATCGACAGAGTTAGCCACTCGCGGTTGCATACATCTTTCATACTACCCGAGACCATCAAGAAAAGTTGTCCGAATAGCTATTGATGAAATAATCTGGTGTTGAATTTCGGATCTCATATACGTTGACGATATGTCTGAGGCCTCGCCCTGGCCCCCTTCTAAGTTCATGATGCCCCGAGCCTAATATTGGTTTCCCCCTCCTCCTTTCTTGCTGCTCATCTATCTTCTTCAAGCTCATTGCACGGCAAGCGTCATTGGATACGAACCTTGCGGTGAGATTGCATAGGGATAGGGACTCTGCACTTATTCAGAGCTCCGCTACTGCTTACCGCCATGTCGCCGCTAGGCTTGTCGAGTCCGGATCAAAATATCACCATCACAATCGTGATCATCTTCCCTGTCGTTGCCTTCCTTGTATTATGTGTACGGATCGCTGGTCGAGCCTCATCACGACAGTTCGGTCGGGGTAAGCGAAAGCGAAGGCGCAGTTTCTCTCATCAAGCCCACTGCTAACTCCTTGATACAGATGATGGCCTGGCGTGTACTGCTATGGTATGAATTGCCCGGTTTCTGAAAGCCAAAGAACTGTGCTTACCAGGGTGTCAGGTGTTGTCTATCCTCGAGACATACTTCAGCTTCATGTGTGGGTTGCCTGCCTGGACCGGGAGACATTGCAAAGACTAAGAGCTGACGCCCAATAAGTCATTAAGACGAACTTCGTTGGAATAAATCCTGGGGACATCCCTCGACATGACCCCACACCTGGTCTGATGTGGAACTACGTGGTGCAGATACTGTACAACCCTATCCTCGGGCTCGTCAAGGGCATCGATTCTGCTCTTCCTGCTCCGCCTCTTCGGGCAGAAGCCCAGGGTGCGGCAGTACATCTTATGGGTGAACACGGCGAATGTCGCCCATATGGTGGCGGTTCTATCCATTATCGTCCTGCAGTGCATACCCATCGAGAGGACGTGGGACTTCTCCGCCCCGGGAAGGTGCGTGAACAGGCCGATCCTATTCATCACGACATCGGCGTTCAATATATTGACGGACCTCTTGATCCTGGCGCTACCCCTGAAGATCTTCATAGGCCTAAAGATCCCACTGCGCACCAAGATCGCACTCATGTTCTTGTTCTTGCTTGGATTCATGTGAGTCTCCGCTACCGACCCAAAAGCTCACAAGAACGGAACGGGGCTGAATAGGTCGCTGACCCAGCGGTGCAGCGTCACAGTGATGAGCGTAATACGGATGGTCCTCCTGATCCAGGGGCTGTTCATGTCGGCCTCGAGCCTGGACCCGGACGGCAACGTCGGCTTCGCCACGTCGGCGATCGAGACGAACCCGGCCGTCATCACGGCGTCGGCGCCGGCCCTGCGGCCCCTGCTCCGGGCCTGGTTCCCACGGCTCTTCGGCGTCACCGACCGCGACCAGCTCGCGGGCAACACCATAGCGCGCAGGGTGCTCGGCACGTCGGCGATGGGGACGAGACTGACGCGGATGAGATCGCAGCATAGTCGGATGGTGCGCGGCGGCGGCAGTCCCAAGCTCAGCGAGGAGGAAGAGGCGTTCCCGTCCGCGCTGCTGCTGTCGAACGGTATCTTGCAGCGCAGCGTCGTCCACATCCACTACGAGCCCAACCCGGGCCTCGCGGATGGCTCCGCCTTCGAAAGACGGGTCCAAGGTTTTTTTTTTTTTTATGGTTGTATAGATACGCTGTCTGTATTGATTGCAAGTAACTCAGAGTCTTGGCTTACCTGAATCAAACGGCTAGGGGCCGTGGTTCATTCGAACCCTGGTGAGTATCTTACACAGGGGGAACGAGAGATGGGGTTTGTCTAGGACTTGTATTTGCCAGTCACGTAATGGTCAAGAAAGTGTCTCGAATGTTTGGATATCAGCGTTGTTTCGAACATGCTTGTGAATATCCCGAAATCAAGGGTTTGCCCCCTATAAAGCTCGACATCCATGCGTTGCTGTCAAGAGCCAGAACTCCCGCAATTATGTGGCGATATGTGCTCGTAGACGAAAAGACCATGACACCATGGCCTGGCCCTGCGTCTTCATTAACCCCTCAAAGATACATCAAGCGCTCTCTTCTGTTGGCCTTAGAAAGCTCGTCGATCATCCACGCGGAGATCAGGTAGCCAAACGACCACGGAGCAGACCAGCAAAGAGTGGCAGGATACTAGTCCGCTCCGCAATTGGAGCGGTTGATCCTGCAGTAAGGTCGCCACAGGATCCCCCTTTTTGTCGTGTCCAGTTTGGGCGGTCGCTGCCAGGATCGATGGGGGCCGGCTAACGACGCAGCTTGAACTTTCTATGTCTGCAAAGCATAGGATTTTTGTCGTTTTTGTCGTATTGTCCTGCTTGCGAAACACCTCCAAAGCTGGCCATTTAAGTTCCGGGCAGGCTCCCCGGCCATGGCTAGCAGGCAGGGATCCACGGAAAACTTATCATATGGCAAGCAGCCTTCTAACGTCATTCTGCAGCAGTCATGTTGGCACAGCTCGTCACTCCATAAATCTAGGATGAAAGTATGTCCTTCGAGTACTTCTTCATTACACCACCCTGGAGAGGGCCGTTCTAATTCGGGCACCGAGGCGGATGCACGTGTGCCGCGTATCATTAAGTGAGATGGCCCAGGCTCACTTCTGACTGGGCGTCGATGCCCTCGTTTTCTTTTTCGGCGGCTTCCTCTTGTGCCCTACTAAGCGGAGACTGCTCACGCGCTTCCTCTGGTTATCTTCCCCGCAATCTACTGATACTGCCAAGTCGCGAATCAAGCAGCTAACATTTGTTAGTAGTAGATATCCGGGGCACGTTGGGATTCGTATGCCTATTGGGTAGGTTGTGGTGGCCTCCTATATTGCGGGGAAGACCATCACAGCCCGGTGATAAGAGATCGGCTGACCTATGGGCAAGCAGGTATCAGGTTCCTTTTATGGTAAAGCAGGCACTTGTTATATCGCGTGAGATGATCTCGACTAACATGGCCACGGATGGCTGAGAGCTTGTGACTATACTGATCATATATGCATAGCGTTATAGTCTTGGTGTTGACACTAGCCGGCAATGGCCCAACTCGGCGTAGCGACTAGCCAGCGAGTACGAAGACTAGTAAAGCAAGCTCGATGCATTACCTACGAGGCCTAGAGCGATATATCAGAGAAGTGCACTATGTGTATGCATTCCGAAGCATTTTGGAACCCAGGAGTTCAACATGGCTACGACAAAATGCAACGAATCGTTCTTGTCGTCGGTACTGGATTGGTAGAACGGCGCCCCAAAGAGATGTATGTCCTCACCGAGTTTTCCCTCTGGCATGATAAGCAGTTGAGTGGTGTTTGTGTTGAGGTTGGCATGCGGTATCGGCGAAGCCTCCTTTCACCTGTGGAAGATTACTGGCGAGACCACAGACCTGTAGGTATTTGATGGATAATCAGAAATACACAGATAGGCTGCCCCAGATAACGATAATCTTTCGGTAGGATCGGAGTGGAGACCAGTAGCATGGTTCCCTGCCCTATTCGGGAGTTATACCAGGGGTGCCAGACGGGCTGGGATGCGTGGTCATTCAGGACTCCCACGTCATCATCATTGGAGGGTTGGGCACGATTTTCTTTCAACATGGAAAGCCAAATGATATTGACTTTTGGAAGGTTTATTAGCCAACATCTTATCTGTTGTCCGTTCCTCATTGGGCAAATACGGAACCCATTATCCATCTGACATGGACAGTGGGATGCGCTTGGGTCTTTGAATCGTGGGGGACAAACTGCTGCGAGGCTATTAGTAAGTACGTATGTACCTATATATAATACCTAGGCGACGTATGTAACAGGACTGCCAATAATCAATTAGAACCACGAACGAAGAGGTTTCTTGATGCCTACAGTATATATGTGAAGAGCCGTTCAACTTCTTATCAATTGGGGTTTGAAGTTGCAAAGCTTAGAATAACAGCTTTTGTAGATATGTGCATGCAAGATGCACAGCATACAGACATGCATAAACAAGTTGCGGAGTGGTGATTCCGAGCATCGCAAGTTCTCCACCAGCCTTTTACCTTATTAACTTGTACAAGTCAGTCACCGGCATTTTAACTTCCTAGGTTATTGTACATGCATAATTACTAATGTATTGTACTTTATCTCCTCCAAATCGGGCAGGCACTTGGCGTTTCGACCTATCGCACATACATAAATGGCTATCTAGAGTTACCTATACCAACGTTCCAGTCCCTCGACTCTGCAATGAAAGGGAACAAAGCCAAAGAACCAAGGCTTTGACACTGGGCGTCAGACAGTTGCCTAATTACATAGCCCCATATGTCAGGTACGTATATGTAAGTGTAAGAAAGTAAGTATGCAGGCGAGATGGATAGGGCTCGTTACTTAACAAGTTGACTGGCCCCCTGTTTCGACCCAATTATGAATGTACTTTTTCCGCTCTTCCTAGATTACCTACCTTATTTATACATGGGATGCGCCTGATTCGTTTCCCCGAAGCCTTGTTATTACCAGATAGACTCCTCCGGTATAGTTTCTACAAGCCATTTCGTTATCAGGTCTATATATTTGATGGGCATGGCCCGATATCCGCCACGTCACTACAGCAGCATCCTCTTTCTGCATACCTCTCCCTCAAGATCGTATCAAGCTTTTTGGGATATGCGACCGAGCTACCACAAAGACTGACTACGAAATTGCGACAAGAAGGAATCTGGCATATGAAGCAGACGAAGCAATTGATTCCAGAAGGTTTCGCTGCAGTCCGTCCCGTCTTAATGCAACCCACATCGTCGGGTTCCGAACCTGCGTCTAGGGCGCATCTTTCGTCGAGAAGCGCGACTCTCTTACGTACAAGAATCGCTGACCCCTGGTTTGACGGTACTGGTACCAGTGCCACGACGATCGAGCGATCCCGCCGCTACCGTATTCCCATCACAGGCCCACGCGACATTTCTCAATTCGGTCTACACCATTGATCGCAAAGGCCACACGTTGGCATCCAGCCATCGTGTTCGCCTGCCAGTCCTAGTTCAACGCCTTGTCCCATGCGGCAAGGCCCCCCCGCCAAGCCTGACGCAGCGACCTTGTTTTTAGCGATTCAGAGACGGACCATTCCCTGCATTCGTTACCTCACCGTTTCTGTAGTGTTTACCTAGACCTCCATACGTAGTAGAATAGCCGGGTTCATGCAATAAAGGGTCCCGGAATAATTCGACCAGATTCTGAATCGCTTTCCAAATAACTGACCATGATGACACCAAGATCATATCTCTATTCTCGTCGACAACCACCGCAGTCTCAAACCCATGTCGGCAACTCGACAGTTAAAACACCCCTATTTCCTCGGAGATTGTTGAAGAATGAACAAGCGAGTAATCACAATACCAGCCCGCCGAAGCCTCCTTCCGCCATTTTTGGTACAGGTGTGAGCGATGGTATAATGGGGAAGCGCGAGGGTCCGTTGGACGGGTTGTCGCCGTCAGGTAACACGCAAACCAGTCCAACAATGACGAATCCTCATGCGCGACCCAGCATGCATTCCAGCGCCGTTCAAATACCCGTCAAGCCGAAACAAGAGACAGCGCATAGGCACAAACCACGACATCGCGCAGATGTTAAGCGGAAATCCTCTTCCTCGAGCAACCACCACCGGGCCCGCGATGCCCACTCACCCGATGCCATTCCCCCGTCGGTGGCGGCGCTACTTGCCGTTACCAGTATTCCTCCTCCCAACCGACGGGGAAGCTTGCGCCAACGACCAAGCAAAGAGACGCGAATGACGGTGGATTCCATTGTGCCTCGATCACAAATATCCGAAAAGGATCTGAGCCAGGAGCTAGACGAAGAGCTGAATTTACCTTCCCTGGGACGCGGTAGTCCCATGGATGTTCTGCTCAGCCCTCCCGAAGAGCTTGAAGAGTATGAAGCTTCGGTTACGAGCGAAAGCGCTTTCGCATCCGCCCTTTCTACTCGTACAGGCTCATTGGAAAGCGTACCATCGTTAGACTGCTCTTCAGGGACGAGCACGCTACCATCTATAGATTCGCCAATTACTCCGAGGGGGAGAAAGTTTCGACAACCCAGGCGCTCACTTGAACCGGTATCATCTCCTGGTGAAAAGCCGGAAGATCCGCTCTCCAACCATGATATTGATCAGCTTGACTTTAGGGTCTTCAGCCCATCGCCACTTTCTGTCGAGAAGAAGCGGTCTGCAGTAGCTATACCGCTTAAATCCGTCTTCAAGTCCAATTTGACGGCCTCGCTCCGCGCATTGCGCTCGGCAGCTCGATCCATTTCTTACTTCACAGCAGCATCTATTCCCCCGGAGGACTTCCTTACCCGGTCGATACTCACCATTGACCCGAGGGTTCCCTTTACTGATGAGAGGATGCCACCGGTCTGGGAAGAAGAACCCAGCGAAGCAATGCGCCGCTATCTTAATCCCACGAGCAACCTTCGCCCCGAGCCGCGGTCGACATCGCCATTGCGCAGCTATACAGCTTCAATTCAGATGCGAACCTATAAGGTTCAGCGGTCGAAGAGTCCTGTCTCTGCTATGAGCCGTCCGGCTGCTCAACCGCCCAATTCAAACAAGTCTCCTGCAGAGGCTGTCTTTCCGCCCGGCCCAAGGCAACGGGAGATGCGAGAAAACTCGGATTTCATCCGCATCGCTGTGATGGAGCATCTGATGCGCAAACAAGGCAAGTTAGATGATCAGCGTGAAGGTCACGCACGATGGTTACTCCCGCCAAGGAAGGCTGTTACAAAGGCTTATGAGATTGGTCCCGACGGAGTACCTCTTAGATGGGTCTCAACGTCACTAGCGGACTGTTGAGCTACACTCGGCACTCGATCAATTTGCGTCGGCGTAAAAGTATGATTTCCCATGACGCCAATCAAGCGGGTTGCAGCGCCACCATGACGAATATTAGGTCCCAATATTTCATGATCGCGAGCTTCCGTCGAGCTGAGAAGTCGTCAGCGGCGTTGGGCATCGTTACGACGCCAAAGTGCCCGCCAGATTGGAATTTAGAACAGACGCTGTTCGCGAGCTGTCCCAACCAACCTGATCCGTTTCATTACGAGTTTTGCCGAGATCACAAAGTCCGCAGCAGAATATGCAGCGGTTAGACAGCTCCACACTGCGGGCTAACGCACGCAAGCACTTCTGCGGGGCACACGGCGTCATTACCTAGTCAGGGTCTTCTTGGGTATCCCGCGCAGATATGTCCCGATCCATTTTGAAGTGTCACCGTTGGTGGCTTATGTACAGTGATCCCAATTAGGCCTACAACAATTAGAGTTGGGGTGACAGAAAAATCACTGGAGGGCTGGTGTCTACCAAATTCGCGAGCCTACCTACAGACTCAGGGAAGAACCGCTTCTTACCAGCGACGATGCCTGGCGGCAAGCAAGTGGGAAGGAATAGGACTCCGCAAGATCATTCCAGAAATCGACAGGACCCCATTGATATCAACTCCACCATCCATGGGTTGGAGTAACGCATTCTCATACCCTCGAGGCTATCTTGGGTTTCTACCCTCTATTACAGCCGCCCAGAAGAATTGGAATATCCGGACTGAATGTTCCGAAAGAGCCTGAATGACACCTTTTGTGACCAGGTATTCTTAACTTGCTATATCAATTCTTGGACATACCATCTCGGGCCAATCAGTTCGGTAAATATGCACAGCTTGCTTGATGCCGAATGTATATTGCCACGTCAGGGAGACTATTTTGTGACTCACCACTTGAGGGATGAGTAGCCGGGCAATTGTCCTCCGACCACTTTATTGTCTATTTTCTTGTCAACGACGACTTCAAGACATTTTTGGCGCACTTGGCGGTCCTCTTACTCGGTTGCCCAGATACCCTTTGAGATTTGATATCTATTTTGCTATTATCGACGAACATTCTCACTCGAATCCACGCCCCGTGGCATGTTATCCGTCCCGATATTCGTTGCGCTGTTCCGTAACCATGCCTGGTATATTTTACCGTGTATGACTATAGATACTCTTAAGTGCATTTGGAAGGTGTTTTACGTGGCTGGGGCGCGAAGCTTCTGCGCAACAAAGCGGGTAAGTGGGAACGGAGTTGCATTGCAGGGAGTTTAGAAACCGATCTTGGACCTTGTATATTTAACACCAAGCCCCATCTACGAGATGGACCATAGAATTATCATCAGTCTCTTGAGAAAAATTTTCCTGCATTCCTAGTATCGAGAAGGCAGAAATCGTACCTACTATGGCTTGAGCGGGTCATCGCGTGGTCCCTGCATTACTGCCCAACCTCGTGGGGTCAGGGTCAGCTACTTAAAGTGCATGGTGAAATCCCGCACGTCTCAAGCCCCCTGTTTACTTGCATCTAGGTGTGTTGTGCGCGGCTAGAATAACTAGTTTGCAAACGGGGAGAATGCCAATGCCCAAGGCCGATGGGATGTATAGCTCTCTGCTTCAACATAGGTCAGGTATCAGGGATCCGCTCCGAAATCTGCGTGCCCGACAGCCTTCCGTCCCTCCTTCCTCCCATGAAGGCTTGGAAAAGGTTCCTTCTTGAGCTAAGACATATCTGCACTCAAGCGCTTTTGCCAGGTCTCAGAGTGTTTCGCGAGCTCACCGGAAATGCTACATCTAGTAGATTGCTCGTAACATGCCTTCTTTGCCATGGGTTTGAAATACGCAACTCCTCGACTGCGCAACGCTAGGAGGCTCTAACTTACTGAGCAGATAGGCCAGTCGCGAGAGTCTATTGGACCTTTGCCGAACCGAAGGTGTATCTCGGACTGGGACACTTGTGCCTTTTTCTTTCTCGAGCGTAACTTGGAAAGGGTAAGGTGTCTACGTTGAGCATGTCCCTGCCTTTCCCTAACTAGTGTTTGCCCACTTCCCGTACGCCCTCACCTGTTCACCGGTGGGCTCTGCTGTGTTTATATTTATCTATATACGTATATATACTTTGTCTCTTTCGTCCTTTCCGTTTGTGTGCCCTTATACGCGGGCTGGTGCGTAACTCCTTGACCCTTTGGGCTCAGTGCTAGCATTCCATCCATAATATATGGAAGGAATGTCGCAAACCCGTACCTGGCTAGATTCCCTACTCCACCCGGTATCCGCCTCACGCTTAACCGTCTGGTGTTCGTCGTTAGGGTACCACTTATTATCCTGTAGAGTAGACCGCATCGTGCTTCCCCTTTTTCTAGTTTCCTGTCGAGAAATCGAAAACCGCGGCCTGCGGGCACAGCGAGTGGCGCAGTGCGACGAAGCGTGCGCAGCGCGATGGCGTCGGCGTGGACCTTCTGCCGCCTCGCTGATGCCGAAGCGTGTAGTTGCTACTACCTTCGAGAGGGGAGGCTGTACGAGAGTTTCGATGGACCGGGCGAGGCGTAGCCATACCGCGCGCTAGCAGCGGAGCCCTCGTGTAACTGATAACTCATTAAGACTCTATGTATAAGCTAAGGAACGCAAAGAGGGAAACTACGAAGGGCAGAGGCCAAACAAACACAGAAAGCGAGTGGGTTGGCGGTCACGAGATCGGCGCAACGCCGATGACAGATGTCGTATAACAGGTACCAAAGGAGCAGTCCCCAGGAGCCAGACGCAGAAATGCAGACCGGAGACCGAGAGACACGAGGTGCGGATGATGGCATCGCTGCATCTCGCAGGGCGCCGGCGGCAGTAGCCGTTACAGAGGAGACGAAATAGGATAAAGTTGCGCCATCCTCGGAGTCTCTAGGGGCGTCGCTGTGATGTTGCCGCCCTATATGCAGCTTAGATCGTGCACTATCGAGCCGGAAAAGGATCATCTCTGACGAGGTCCGTCGTCGGGCTCTGGACGCCCGTAAAAGAGGGAGGGTGAAAGGAGAGCGGACGAACCCATAGCGAACTTGGAACATGCGCTGACCGCCGGGGGGAGAGGAGGACTGGCAAGCTTTCCTTATGACAGTAGCTCAGCCAGGTGGCCTCCGCGCTGGAAGAGGAGGTTGAATGAGGTGTCATGGGAGCTGATGCTGCCGCTGAAGAGAACAAGTACGTCTCTGGGATGTCCCCCTTGCGGAGATAGGGACGACAAACTGGCAAGCTTGGGACGTTTGGTGTCATGAGACTACGTTGACTGGGTTAGTGTAAAAGGCGAATGGGCGTCTTGGGGTAGTATGAGGCTGGCCTGGCCTGTGCAGATCCTTGTAGGAATGTTGATAATCGCCTCGAAGGAGATCCTAAAGGCAATTCAATGTGAAAACTTGGGCATATGTCCTTGTGGTCGACATCGTACCGGCGCGCCGCCCGCGACCAAGCAATTAATCATCTAGCGTAGATGGCAGACTCTATTATATATGACTTGAAGTCGGCATTTACACATTGGTAATACGTACATACACATGAATATTAGTTAGAATCATGTAGATTTGCTTCTGTGTGGAAGCCATTGCGAGAGGTGCTATTCCCTCACACATCATCCGTTTGCCAGTTCATTTGCAGGCTGAAGGCGCTTAGGCGATGTAGTTCCTGTAGAGTTGCTTCGCCTCGCGACGCAGCTGCCTGTACTCCTTCCTCACCACCCTGCGGAGCTTCTCAGTGGAGGGGGTCTTGCGCTTCACGACGGAAGCGCCGGATTCCATGGCATCTGCCATCCATGCGGCCCACTCCCAGGGGGCGTTATCGCCACCGGGCAAGCTGTTGAAGTACTCCCACCCAGCAACGCCCCCGAAAGTCGGGTTCTCGGCGGTCAACTCTTGGATGACGGGAAGGACCCTGTCGAAATCCACAAAGCCGTTGCCGTTGGCCGGGTTGGTAAGCTGACCCATTACGACCTTCTCGGCGGGAAAGCCATCGTCGATGATGTCTTCGTAGTCCGCGGCGGAGCTGGCGTCACCCCAGCCGTAGTAGAATTGCCCGTTGTAGAAGTCGATGGAGCTGCCGCGCTGCGCTTCCAACTCGAAGTAGTTGAAGCCGCTCAGGTTGCCGCCGCCCTCGGTAAGAGCAGATGCGACAGGCGCCAACGAGATGATGAAGTCGTCACCGAAGTCAGCCCTAAGACGGTCGATGAGCCGGATGATATCTGAAAGCGGCATGCTTTGCTCAACATCCAGGTCTAAGCCCTGAATGTTGTACGTTCCGACGAAGTCGCGGAGGTGAACGTAGTATAGTTCGAAGTTAGCTTCATCCCCGCCGAGACGAGGCCACGACCCGGCTGCTGCTCCGCCAACCATAGCCATGACGGTGACACCTGCGGCTTGGAGGGCAGCGGCGTCGCTCCATACATGATCAAAGATGGGGTTGTCTGGAGTGTAGTCGTTGAGTCTGATCCAGCCCTGCTCCTCCGTGACGACGTGAATTGCGCCGATGAGGACATGGGTCACCGAGACTTCTGGCTGACTGTTGATCAGAGGAAGTAACGAAACGTCATTAATCGTAGAGCCGTTATAATGAGTAGTCTGGTAGTAGACCACAACCCTGTGGTCGGTAGCCTGGGCATAGCAGGTTAAAGGAACGAGAAAGGGGAGAATACGGGCGAAGAGCCCAGCCGAACTACACGCCACCATGTTGGAATTTGAGAACTTCAAAGATCGGACGAAGTGACCTGGGAAAACCTGAAATCTGAGCGACCTAGGTCGGGTCGTCAGTTATATACGCAGGGTTGCTTCTAACCTGCTATCCAAACTATGGGGAGGTATGTATAAAACTTGGTCTCTATAGGGAAGCCTAGTAGTTATAGGAGGGACCGGGCATCACTGGGGAGATAGAAACATGCAAACACTGACACACTGGCGGGTGCTGAAAAGATCACCTAAGCATTTCCCCTGGCAAACGCCGCATCGACCAATGAGCGCGACATAATGGTATGATGCGTCGTTAAGGAGCAGGCATGCAAATCCCACTGTGGACGAGCGGTTCTATGGCCGCTTGGACGACGGCCCAGGCTGCCCAGGATTTTCCAAGACCTACTGGGAAGGTGGTTGAAGATCTTGATGTACAGTAATCTTGGTCTTTCCACCTTGGGTGCCAGAGCACAAGTAGACGAGCGGCGGTCAAGGCATAGCCGCTGCGGTCTTTTTCGCACTTACGGCATTTCGCAGGTCGAAAAGCCAGCCCTATCTTCTTGTCCAGATAGAACTGACGACTAGACAGAACTGCGCCTTTCGTCACTTAACCGACTTGGCGTTAGGAGCGGGAGATGGTTATGTTGCTGGTACTGTAATAGAACGAGGGAACAGGACAGTGGCAGGTCGGCCACCAAAGCGGCCAACTGATAGGGCTTCCCCTACCAAGTTTTTTTCGTTTTGCAGATGCATTCGGACGTTTCCCCAAATGAATGTCAATCTGTAAAACAAAGTTAACAGAGCCGTTCATAAACGGAGAAGTGGAATTTAGTCTGCTATTCTTGGACATTAACGCTACTTTAGTATTGTAACCGTCGGTGGGGACCGCTTCCTAGCCCTATATACCAGGGGCCGCGACCCGGGGTAAGTGGATCTTGTTCCAGGTTAAATCTTAGCTTCACGAAGCTTATATTTATTTATTTTGTATGATAGATGGATTAGTGGTGAATGTGCTTGGTCTCGAGGGACGGTCTTCGGGGTGGTAACCTGGTTCCGAGCTCGAGTATTTTCAAGACGTTGGGAAGAAACGCAAGCAGCAACGCATTATCGATAAGCTTATAGTACATAGTGTGGGGATCTAAGCTTAATTGGATATGATTGGACACCCCTTCTCGCTACCGATCAATGCGTCATTCCGGCGAGGCAGGAGCAGGCATCAACTTTTATCTTTCATTACGATGCGTCATTGATTACTACCTACCTAGAGGCATTTGAATATATGACTATGTAGGCTTGGTCGCCGCATTGTCGGAAAATTTCACTTTCATGGCATCGTCGTCTTCTCACTAAGAGCCCTTGCATTTGCAATAATAATAATAAATAGAAACGCGCATACTATCGTTAATCCCGGCGCAACTCTTTCCTCGGGTTCGCGACAAACTAGAATACATTATAGCCCACGCCATCTCATATCAGTCGCGGGTATGACTTCTGATGACCATGGCGCAGCCGGCCAAGGTCCGAAACTCAACAATTCCCAACATGAAAATGCGGCTTCCACTATTGATCGAGTAGCTGCGGCCGCGCAGGTACCGCCCGACGGCGATGACGGCGATGGCCAAGATACCGCCGATACCGCTCTCGATGAACAATCAACCCTTCGTAATCTCACAGCAGACATGCGCGACCAGGACGATCTCGAAAGAGACATCACATACCAAGCAAACTTGGCCTTGATTGAGGCCGAGGATAAGAAGGATGAGAAGCGTATCGAGAAAGCCCAAGCCAACATTCTGAGGCTTGAAGCCCAGAAGAAGAGCCAGGAGGAGCGGTTTCGCAAGGCCATCGGGAAATCTGATCTGAAAAAGAAGATACGGGAGGATATTGCTCGTATCGATACCGAGATCGAACTTGCCGACAAGGACATAGCCGACTTCCATGCGCGCATCGAACAAAGGCACCAGGCCGGAGACGCTGGTGAGACCGTACAGAGCGGCAACAAGAAATTACCAAATGAGAGCCACCGCGAGTTTCTCATCCGGACGGGGAAGATCACTCCGTTCGCTAACATCGGAGGTCCACGTCCCGAAGGTGTCGAGGGGGAACTAGCAAACGCTTTGGTCGAAGCTGAAGACGAAGCTGCCGCAGAAGAATTAGAAGAGGAAGCCGGTTACGAGCCTCGGTCTCACCAGAATTTGCGTGCCCCGGGATTCGCCGAGGAACCTGATTTAGCTACGACAGTCGTTGAGAGCGAGTTCTCGTTACGCCCGCGGAAAAAGCGGAGGGTCCAGCGAGACTCGGCGTCCGAGGACGAGTACACACCACAGGTTTCGGACGGCATCGCAGCTGGGCCAGACTTCCTCGACGAGGAGTCAGACGACTACGACCTTACTGAGAGGCCGCGGAAGAAGCCTACTAAAGCACAGAGGGACGACGGAAAGATTGATATCAGCAAGCTCGATGACGGCAACGAGGCCAACTATCAGAATCGGCTTGCTGATTGGGTCAGCAGGCGTAGTAGGGCTAGACAACGGCGGCAACAAGAGAGGACGGCCGAAGGGGAAAGGCAAGGCGTTGCTGATGTGAGCCGGGAGGATGAGGAGTGGTTCAAGCCTTCACCGGACGAACCAGATCACCATCTTGAATATGGCCTCAAACTACCCGGGGATATATATCCTGCCTTATTCGACTATCAGAAGACCGGCGTGAAATGGCTCGCTGAACTTTACAGCCAAAAGGTCGGCGGTATCATCGGCGACGAGATGGGCCTAGGGAAGACAGTGCAACTTATCTCCTTCATCGCGGCACTACACTATAGCAAGAAACTCGACAAACCGGTCATCGTCGTGGCGCCGGCGACGGTCCTCAAGCAGTGGGTGAACGAATTCCACCGCTGGTGGCCGCCTCTACGTGTCTCGATACTTCACTCTTCCGGCAGTGGTATGTTCAATGTTAGGGATGAGGGCATGATTGAGGACGAGGATCTATCCTGGAATCAGAGGCAGGAGACGCGAAAAGTCAACAAGCCTGCTAAGAAGATTGTTGATCGAGTCGTGAAGCATGGCCATGTGTTGGTCACCACGTATGCGGGCTTACAGACCTACGGCAACATCTTAATCCCTGTAGATTGGGGTTACGCCGTTCTAGACGAGGGCCATAAGATCCGTAACCCAAATACAGCCATCACGATCTACTGCAAGGAATTACGTACTCCGAATCGGGTTATCCTTTCTGGTACCCCTATGCAGAACAATCTGATGGAGTTGTGGTCACTGTTTGACTTCATCTTCCCGATGAGACTCGGGACGCTGGTTGACTTTCGCAACCAATTCGAGATCCCTATTCGACTCGGAGGCTATGCGAATGCCACAAATCTGCAGATCATGACCGCACAGAAATGTGCCGAGACTCTCAAAGATACCATCAGCCCCTACCTGCTGCAGCGACTCAAGGTTGACGTCGCCGCTGATCTTCCTAAGAAGAGTGAACAAGTTCTCTTCTGTAAGCTCACCAAACCACAGCAGGATGCATACGAGCTCTTCCTCAAATCGGATGAAATGTCTGCCATATTGAATAGGACCAGACAGTCACTGTATGGCATTGATATTCTCCGAAAGATCTGCAACCATCCGGATCTACTTGACCCACGTCTGAAGCACCGAGCTGGCTATAAGTGGGGGATGGCCAATAAATCTGGTAAGATGCAAGTCGTAAAGGCTCTGTTGCAGATGTGGAAGCGCTTCGGCCACAAGACGCTTCTGTTCAGCCAAGGCGTGCAGATGCTTGATATCCTTGAAGAATTTGTGAAGCGCATGGATGGCGTTAGGTATCTACGGATGGACGGTGGAACAGCGATCAAAGACAGACAAACTCTTGTTGACCGCTTCAACAACGATCCTGAACTCGACCTGTTTCTATTGACGACGAAGGTTGGAGGACTGGGCGTCAACCTGACTGGGGCAAACCGGGTCATCATCTTCGACCCAGACTGGAACCCTTCGACGGACGTGCAAGCTCGTGAGAGAGCATGGCGCCTTGGTCAAAAGAAGGAAGTTACTATCTACCGACTTATGACCGCGGGCACTATAGAGGAGAAGATCTATCATCGACAAATCTTCAAACAGTTCCTCAGTAACAAGGTCTTAAAGGATCCGAAACAGCGCACAACGTTCCAGCTTCACGACTTGCATGACCTATTTACCCTGGGCTCTTCGGAAGAGGGGACAGAGACGGGAAAGCTGTTTGAGGGTTCCGAGGTCAAGTTCGGCAACTCCTCGGGGAGGAATGGGGTACCATCCTCGCGAACCCAACATGCAAGGACGCCAGACACAGCTGAGCAGCCAGGCGAACCCGCTGGCCAAGACGATGGAGAGGATCTCCGCGGGATTACCGGCGTGGCTAGCCTTGAGGATTACCAAACCGATGCAGATGCGCAACCCACATCGAACGAGGAAGATCGGATCATGGAAGGCCTCTTTGCCCGCTCCGGCGTCCACTCCGCACTCGAGCACGACCAGATCGTCAACGGCAAGAAGAAACCCCAAGCAAACCGAGCGATACTCCAGCAAGAAGCCAACCGCGTGGCGGCGGAAGCAGCCGCCTCGCTCAGGCGGGCGGGCGAGCAGGCCCGTTCCGTACCCATCGGCACAGTGACGTGGACGGGCGAGGTGGGCGAGGCCGGGCGGCCGACTAACATCCGGCGCGTGCGCGGCGGTCCCGGTTCTGCGGGCGTCCTGGCCGGGATCGCGGACCGGCAGGGCCTAGCAACAACAGACGGATCGCCGTCCAGCAGCAGCGGCGTCTCCCGCGGGGCATCCCCCGGCGCGGCGACGAACCTGGGGGCCAGGGACTTCGAGAAGATGATCCCTGCCTTCATCCGGCGGCACGGCGGCCAGGTGCCCACGAAGCTGCTCGTCGACCACTTCAACCCGTACTGCGTGACGAGCCGGCAGTCGGCCGAGTTCAAGGCGGCGCTCAACCGCGTTGCCAGGATGGAGAAGAAGGGGTCGAGCATGAGGGCCATCTGGGCCCTGAGATGATATGAAACGAAACGCCGAGAGCGAGACTATGGGTTCGTGGGAGAGACAGAGAGAAGATATGTACGATTACGATAGATCTTGGGTCTTTAAGGCTTCCCCGGGAATTACCTACTCAAACTTCCTGGTTGGTAGAGATGATGATACAGCCTGTGTAGGCAGGCATGTATGGGTGGTACCCTGGGTTACGATATCCCGGCGTTTGGCTCGCGGTACATTTTTACAAACACAGGCAGGTTAGCGACGGCGCAGTTAAACCGATACCTAGCATATGGTAGGGTGTTTAGATAAGAATATGTCAGCGGGTGCTTTCGGATGACTGATAGAGGACTTTCGAGACTATTTTCAGATTTCAGCCCTCGAACGTTACTTGCTCTTCGAGAGCATGGACTGGCCATTTTCGGGGCTGGCACAATATGACTAAAAATTCAGGAGCATAGTGATTTCACATAAAACGCAAGCTGATGTTGTTATGGTATCAAGGCCATTGTGATTTTTCATTGATTCTTTTTGTTCCTGCTGCAGCTGTGCCAGAAGCATCATGTGACAATTTGGCGAAAGCCACACGCACGTGCTCTCTAAGTTAGGTAGAAGTATTGGATTTTGGTGGAGACCAGGCATGCTCTTCTTCCGAGATTCGGGAATTCACGCCGTTCTCCTCGTGATTGTCAACGCCACAGAGAAGAAGAAGGCCAGATGCAAAACCATGACCTCCGGAACCATCGCTGCCAAAACACCGCACCACGCCGGGTAGACGAATCTGCTGGCGCGATGCGCGATCACAGACGACGACCACGGCGACCGCCCTTTCTGCGGGTGCTGTCAGAGGGGGTGGGGGTAACGTCCTCGATACGACCGATCTTCATGCCGGAACGGGCAAGAGCGCGGAGAGCGGACTGGGCGCCGGGGCCGGGGGTCTTGGTGCCGTTACCTCCGGTGGCGCGGATCTTGATGTGCCTGTTATTACATATTATTAGCCTTTGTCGAATGGATCGCCTGAGCGTGGTTTTGGCGACGTACAGAGCGTTGATGCCCAGCTCCTTGCAGCGGGCAGCGACATCCTGGGCAGCCAACATGGCAGCGTAGGGGGAAGACTCGTCACGGTCGGCCTTGACCTTCATACCACCAGTAACTCGGGTGATGGTTTCGCGGCCACTGGAATCACCCAGAACGTTAGCCTCCTTGGTACCATCACTCGGACGAATCCGTAGAGAGAAATTCCTTCGGAATATTTTTTTTCGCTCTCGTCGGGTAGGATATTTAAACGAACCTGAGATCGGTGACGTGTACGAAGGTGTCGTTGAAGGAGGCGAAGATACGAGCGACGCCGAAGACAAGCTCACCCTCTCGGACATTGGGGCCGAGGGAGATGTTCTCCTGGGGAGCACGGGGGGCTTTCTTGGGAGGCATGTTGACTTGACTGTTTTGCTGAATAGGGACTCGGCGATGAGCTGGGGGGGGAGGGGGAGGGAATTGACACTTGACCGCAGCTTTTCCCAGATCTTCTGTTGGAGTTGCAGGCACACACACACACACACGCACAGAGGGCTTTGGGAGGATTTGCGTGGGGGATGACTGGCGGTCGAGGCTGGCAGTAATCGATACTGACTCTTCACAAAACCCAAAATTCAAATTGATATTTGATGATAAGGCGCATGGACCACCCGCGGCAGCAAGACCAGCCGCCGATAGTGAGATTACTATGGATTACTGATCAGCGATCAGCGATCAGCGATTAATGGGCATCGGGTTAGTGAGGCGAGCCCTAATCTTCGCTAAGGCTTTTACCAACCTTGACCACTTTAGGCGAAAGATCTGGTGAAGGTAAGTACCCACACTTAGCACTCGGCCAATCAGACTCCATATCTGCATCACCCACCAATTTGACTTTTCTGACCCGACGGGGGGATTTTTGACTTTCAATTTTTCTTTTCCTCTCCTCTCAGCCAGTCCCAATTTCAACACCCAACGCCAACCCCGAATTGACAGCCAACGACAACGCGGCCAATCTCGACATAATGGCTCCGTATGCTCCTCCCTGATTCCTATTCTTATTATGGTAGATGCCCGGTCTTGGATTCCCGCGGATTGTCGTGGTCCTCTCGGCTGGATGAAGCATTGCTAGTTTCCATGGGATGGCCTCTGTGGAAGAGACGATAACCTGAGAAGCTAGCATTGCAAGCCAGCTCGACTTTTCTCGGGCTTCTCCCTCTGTTCGGCAAGCCTGAAAAATGGCTTGAGGACTTAGAGACGTTGCTTGGGGCGTTGGAGATGGTGGCCTGTCCCACCTCTCTGAAATTCATCTGCCGCGATTTGGTGCTTGGCCCATGACCTTGAACTGTCTATCGGACGGCTCTGGCATATCGCGTGCATCATCTCTTAGACTTCATTGTCTAAGGCGTTGTCGGATGAGGTCTGGTCCTCCATGCCTGCTCATGACCCTAGAAATTGGGACAGGCGGCATCCTGGCCATCTCACCGATTAAATTCATCTATCTCGAGTTAGCCACCGCTGAGAATGTCGCACAGTCGGCAGTTCTCCAACCGGCGCTCTCCTCTGTCATACTCTCGAGTATGACTGTGGACTACGTACTAATCCGTGTCTGACTACAGTACCGTCCCCACCAAAGACCAGATCCTGGTTCCCGAGACCCTCCTGAAGAAGCGCAAGAGCCAGGAGAAGGCTCGCGCCGAGAAGGCCGCCGAGTCGGAGAAGAAGAAGCAGGTTAGTTTCTATCCTTCTGTTATATGAGGAACGACGACATGATGCACAAAACCCCTTTGCGACTAGACCAAAGTCAATGCTGTTGCAAAATTAACCATCTTTCGGGTCTGATCGGCGAGGAAACATACCTCTATGCTATCTAGTTTTCTGCCTTACACATGAAGCTGACATCAGCCAACTAGGCCAACAAGGAGAAGCGTACCGTCATATTCAAGCGTGCTGAGAAGTACGTCAAGGAGTACCGTGATGCCGAGCGCGAGAAGGTCCGCCTCCACCGTCTGGCCAAGCAGGAGGGTAACTTCCACGTCGATGCCGAGCACCGGCTGCTCTTCGTCATCCGCATTAAGGGGTACGTCACCTGGATCCGGAACCACACATATTACGTGACAGTCGTTAATCGAGTTACAGTATCAACAAGATTGCCCCCAAGCCCCGCAAGATCCTCCAGCTCCTCCGTCTCCTCCAGATCAACAGCGGTGTCTTCGTGCGCATCACCAAGGCCACTGCCGAGATGATCAAGGTCGTCGAGCCGTGGGTTGCCTACGGCTACCCCAACCTGAAGAGTGTCAAGGAGCTCATCTACAAGCGTGGATACGGAAAGATCAACAAGCAGCGTATCGCCCTCACCGACAACGCCATCATCGAGGAGAACCTTGGCAAGTACGGCATCATCTGCATTGAGGATCTGGTCCACGAGATCTAAACCGTCGGCCCCAACTTCAACCAGGCATCCAACATCATG